>NTHP01000070.1:714532-751888 GCA_003416845.1 Oplegnathus fasciatus | reverse complement strand
CCCCCCCCATGTCCACTTTTTAGCACTTTTCAGACTTATGCTGAGAGGGGAGTTAGGCTAGCGGAAGCTACCGGCACCTTTTAAGGTGGAATGTTTTCTTGCATGTTACTATGCATGAGTTGACGTTGTGAACAAATCAACACACTTGAAATGTCAATATGACGACTTTAACCATTCCGTATTTTCATTGGCTCCCTTGCATGACATACGCTTTAGCGATCGTTGGATCTTCATGCATTTAAAAAATGTTTGTGAATTTCAACCGGACCATGCAAACTGCGAATATTCTGTTTCCTCACTTGGAGAAAAAAGTGGCAGCACTACTTGCCTAGCACCACTTTCCGTTACTGGAAGCATACTGGAGGCATCTGAGCTGCTATTACTCCCTCATTTACTTAAAGCAGCTCTATGGAACTTTTCATTTTGTGGTGATTTTGAGGGTCCAAAGGTGGTAGTGTTTCACCCAACGTTAGGTTACATGTTCCCTCCACTTCACTCCCCACTGCAAGGAGACTACTTCCGCGGGAGGAGAGCGGGTGGCAGCTCCGGAGACGGACTTCAGTCAGTGGCTGAAGCAGCTGGAAATCAGCCAGAGCAAACCCCAGCACCATATCGTCATAGCCAATCTTCTCGCTGTTGGTCTCGTTTGCTTATGTTGGTCAAAGAGGCATCAGTATTAAATTGAGACTGTTTAATAACCAGTTAAAAACTCCATAGAGTACTTTTAAGTTATTTTATTCAGTTCAGCTGTTTTTCGATTCTGGAATAATCACATTTGAATTACAAGTGTGATTACTGATGATGATTGAATTTACATTTTTGATTCAGCAGTATTCAAACGAGTCTTCACTTCAGTTCACTTGCCTGTCAAATCTAATTTCCTCCCCTTCTTTTTCAGAGGTTACTACTACCGCTCCACTCTCCTTCAAAAGTTACTATACTCTGCCACTC
This sequence comes from Oplegnathus fasciatus, assembly GCA_003416845.1. Classification (NCBI taxonomy): domain Eukaryota; kingdom Metazoa; phylum Chordata; class Actinopteri; order Centrarchiformes; family Oplegnathidae; genus Oplegnathus; species Oplegnathus fasciatus. The sequence goes on along the minus strand of NTHP01000070.1, from coordinate 750,937 downwards.
TACTTCAAAAGTAACCATCACTTTCACATTCTTCTTCAGAATTTATCACTACCTTTCCATTCTTCTCCATACGCTAAAATATTTTTCGCATTTTCTTTAATCTCCTTCAACAAGTTACCACTGTCACAAACACAGAGAGAGATCAACTGCTGAAGTGGTGATTATATTTCAACACCGTATTATTTTGTACATTTACACCCAAGGGTGGTATGACAAATATGTTTAATTTCTGTCTTGAAATGGAGTCAGTCCTTGGGAGAAAGTCAGAGTTCTACTTTTTGTTTTCTCTGCTCAGCGGCATTTCATGTTTAAGGAAAAATGGATTTGAGAAAAACTACCAGACCTAGAACTGTGCTATTGAATAGAATTATAAAAACATGATAAATAATACAGTAGATGAAAAATGCATGCTGATGATAGAATATACTGTACATGTACCATGACCTTTGCTCAACCCATTCAAATAGTTGGAATTGGACCACTCACCTCAGTGTTTCATTTTGCTAAGAAAATTCATGGATCTTCTTTATAGTATTGTGGCAGAGAAGTTGTAGCCTTGCTGTCATTGGTTGTCCTTTCATGTACGCTTTTTGACAAGAAATAGAATGTTAAACGTATAAAGAACATCTTCACAATTCAAGTACAGAATGTACACTGCATTCAGCATAACATCAAAAAATTCTATTTTAAAAAGTGTGTGGGAGTGTCCTTAAATGTTTTAAAAGTTTTGAAAGCAAATAAGCTACATACATCAAGGGTTTATATTAGATCATTCAATCAAATATTTATGTTCCACATTTTAGTGCTTAAGGGGATTTAGAAAAAAAGTTTGAATAAAGCAGTGCAGTTGAAATTCAAGACCTGAAAAGGCAAATACTGCACAGGGATCGGCTCCTCACATGAAAGCTTGACCTCACATGTTTTATATGTGATTAGGTTAACTACTGATTAAAGCTCATCTATATTTTTATATTGACAATGGATCAAACAAGTATGTGCATATGAAAGTGCAAGTGACAAACACACAGAGAATATTTCAACTGACTTTGCAGGTCTCCTCAGCTCTACGGAGTGTTTCAGCTTCTTTTAAATCATTGTTTTGGTTTTACAGTCTGCCACTTTACTGGTTGGTTCCTTTTCACCACTCTCTTTAGCATTGTTTTCAGACAAAAATGGAATGGTGCAAAAAAGAGTAAAAATGTGATTTACATTCGCCAGGTGGCCAGAGACATGACTTCAAATGAATGCTGATGTTGCTCTGTATCTGCTGGATAAGCAACTGTTTGCTAACAACTTTGCCATATCAACTTAAAAGGTAAGATGTCATATGTAAGACGTGTTTGTATTGTATTGTGAGTGTATTAACAGTTCGTTTTTGATGCCCAAGTGGCCACTGAAGGTTTACGTTTAGCCACCTAAATGAACTTTAGTTTAAACTGGGTTGCCTTGTTAAATAAGAATATCTTCCAAAGCCAGCAGAAAATGCCCCGCCATGCAGTCGGAGTGGAACACAGATCACCAGAGTAGAGGAGGGAAGTACCCAACCATCAGCCTCTCTAACCAATAGAAAGATCTAGATTTACATAAAATGTTTATTATGTATTTTTTCTGGCAGTCAGTGCTGAGCTGTATATTTATAGTTGAGTCTTACCAGTATATGTCATTCACAGCTGCATCAGTTTATTAAATCCCTACTGAGGGCAGCAGCACAGTGTGAAAAATATTTTTTTCTGTTGTATTATATACAGTATACATTATATTTTTTGTAGAGTTTTTTGCAGGGGATGATGAAAAGCAAAAATGTATCTCTACATGCATGGTTTGCAACTAGACGGCCATCCATCCGTTATCTATACTCTTTTATACTTTGTGGGGTCGTGGGGACAGTTTAACATACTGTATAAACTGCATACAAGAGCGTTCGAGCCCAGGACCTACTTGCTTTGAGGCAATAGTGCTAAAACTAGAAATGTATTGCATCAACTGCTCTGCCCTGCCCTGCCCTGCCCTCCCCTGCTCTGCCCTGCCCTGCCCTGCCCTGCCCTGCCTTGAGGAACTATTGAGATTACAGGAGTGGGCATGAATTTAAGTCTGCAGCTTTTAATAAAGCATTTTTTAATGCATGTTCCATTAAAGAGCCAATCTGGTCTGCTGGTGATGTAGTCAAAGTGGTATTTCCTGCTGGAAAAGTCATATATCTAATGATCCTGACGACACATTAACACATATAGCAACCTGTCATGACTGAATACCAGCCAAGTTTTGGTTAGCTTTCTTTTTGAATAATTTCTACATACAGCATTTTTTTTTCAGTTTATCAGTTGCCTAGATCAGGGGGTTCATTTAGGCATTACAGGCCTATATATATATAACCTTTCCCTTACCATTAATAGTCTGAAAAACAATATTTTTGTTATGTGTAGCTTCCCTTGACAATTATCAGAGGACTTTGCTATCTCCACCTTGTTAAATATGGCTTGAGCCTCGACCCCAGTCACCATGACAACATAAAACACTGGCTGTGCTGTATCCATGGTGATGAAAGCAGGTAGACGCTGAGGTTGGAGGGGTGATGCAGGACAGGAGCAAGAGGGAGGTTTGACGGAGGAAATCGAGACAGTGATGAGAAAAGCAAAACTGAGGAAAGAAAAGAGGGTGGGAGAATGTCCGGGAAGGGAGATTACAGGAAAGGAAAGGAAACAATAGAAGATGAGAAAAGAGAAATGGGAGGAAAATGATCAAAAAGGGGCGGATAACATGGTCTGTATCAAGCTGCCACATGTACAAGACACCACATCTTTTTTCCTGTTGTCATTTATTTTTCATCTCTTGCTATTACCTCCATCCACTCTCTTCCGTCCTGATACCTCGCTTTATGTCTCACACACTTTCTGTGACTGTACCTTCTACTGTCCATTGTTAACTCATCTTCCTTTTCACCCTCTGACACTTAGTTATTCCATTAGTGGCTGGTGGCATCTTACAACTCATCTGTCTTTCAAGTCTCTGATTCCACTATACGCTGTCTTATCTTCTTGTAACCCCTGGATACCTGTTTTCCTTCTCATATTTTTTTTCTGTCCCTTCTCCCTGCTTTCTCTCCTCTAACTGTGTTGCGATAACATGGTGAGGAAAAACAGAAAGAAGCTGTGACCAGTTCAGATAACTGAGAGAGACACCTCTCTGAAACTTTACTTTCTCTGATGTCTACTTTTCTTCAGGCTTTGAGTCAACTCAGTCCTTTACTCTCATTGTTTTCACAGTTGTGGCTACTTTTCTGTGATATTTAATTATAAATCCTTTACTGAGCTCAAGTAGGGTTTAACTGACAAGGATTTCTGAAGAAATGTATTGAAGAAGCTGATATATAGTTAACTAAAAATGACCCTTTTAATTGATCTGTTTTTTGGTAAATATTCTACTTTCCATGCCTGGAATTCCCCAAGAATTGCCTAGAAAGCTGCTGTGGTTTGAGCTTTGATGGTATATTGGACAGGTCTTATTTTGCTTGGGCTTTACAGCGAGTATAACTGTCATATACCAAGTCTACTTGTTAGAGCCATTTCTAGCAAGCTCTTATAATTTCCCCATAAGTTTTCAATTACTTCAGTGTAAATAGTTTGGCTGCACCTCGTGGTAGTTTTTGGTGCTAAACCAAGTGCACAGCGTCACCTGACCTTGCATCTCAGGAGCCTCTTATTGAAGGCAGGTGTGCTGAAAAAGTGACTGTGGAAGACGCCACAAGGATACAGTCTTCAACGGCTGCATGCTTTGGTTATTATCTTAGTTTGTTTGATGAATTTGTTTATTCCCCCACTAATTTAAATTTTTTTTTGGCCTGTTTATGACGCGACAGTCAGCCAAAGCAGTTTATAGCCTAACCCAGCAACTCGCAATACATAGTTCAAACAACAGTGCAGTGTAGATAATCAGATAATCAGAGATAATCAGAGCCTCTGTAAGTGAGCACAAACTACAGTTGTCAATGGATTATCTAATTGCAAGTCACAAACCTTAAACTGTGCTGCTGGCTCTGAAGATGGAAGTTAATTATAAATATGCTAAACTTATTCTAATGGACTTCACCTTATATTTGCAAGTTTGACGTCTTTTGTAATAATAACATTTGCTTACTTTTCAGTGGCATCATTTTTACAGTAACAATAATGGCCAATTGTCAAAATAAATTTAAAAATTTTTTTAGCATTGATCAGTTCCTTAGGAGTTTGATCAAAATCATCCATTTACAGGCCAAGCAGTGTAGCTGACATTCAACCAATCATTTGGCCGAATTAGAGAGCTCAGATAATTTGAGCAGATGGAACAAGAACTTTGTCATATTGTTGTTGTCTCAAAATTCTTGATTAATAACTATAAAAACTATTCTAGTTTTGTTGACTGACTGTTGGGGTCACCATTTAAATATTTGCCATCTTACCTACTCAACAGCCAAATTAGGAATATGCTAATTAAGTATTCAGTTACATAATCATACCTTACAAGCTAGTTAATAGTTTTTTTTAACCCGTCTTTTATTAATACCTGTAATTGTTTGTGATTGTGTTCAATAGAGGTGTTTTACTGTCCTACAGCAAGTTCTATTTGGGACAGGCCATTCTATTATTTCTACTTTCCTGCTTGATAAACACAATTCTGTGGATGTCTTCCTCATCATCCTCTAAATTCTTGCAGATGACAGTTGTAGATGACACTGTATCCAGCCTTTGTTTTGTATACAGTGTATAGAAAAGTGGAATTTGAGTAAAGTTATACATGGAGACAGCTGTTTGCATTTTATCATAGTACACATTAACATGGTTCAAATAACAGGGAATGGAGGGGTCTGACCCCCCTAATTAAGACTTGGGCCCAAAAGAAGCAAAAAGAACAGGTTGGGGGGTTGAAACATTTCCATATCCTTCTTACCTGTAATCATAAATATTACAATATATTTCCTATATTCATGCCTGGAAGAATCTTGTAATACGATTTCAGACACCCCCTAAAGTGGACCATACATTTCTTAACCTTGACGTTGGTTGAAAGTCTCGTCTGCCTGCCTCACTCCCATCACAGTGGCTTGTGTCCTCAGTTTACGCTTGTGTGCGTCACGCAAGCCAATGGAGACGCTGTAGGTTAATGTAAGTAGATAGCTCTCTAGCTAGTTTAATATACTTTACTTTCTTACCTTCAGAGTTTTCTGATAGTGTGCCCTTTCATTTCCAATGTTGGCTAAATAGCTAGCTAGCTGTGCCAAATGTCATACCGTATTTCCTCAAATAGTGACCGGGGCCTTTATTTACTTCACGTCACTTCAGTTTACTTTAATAAAAAAAACATCCATATTCTACAGGATCTTTTCCATAGGAGACAATAGATATATAGACTGATACAATTATTTATTTATTTCTTCTTCTTCTTCTTCTTCTTATTATTATTATTATTATTACTGTGGGTCTGTGTTTGAGCGGAAATGATGGTCTCCTGTTGTTGTGTGTGTGTGTGTGGGTCTGACTTGTTGGCAGTTTTGCTCTAGAATACTTTATTGGTGACCCCAGACTACAAAGGTTGTTGTGTGGTACGTGTCCCATGAGCTGGCGCAATGGATTTGATTCATCATCATCATCTACAGACTGCAGACATTAAGTTAAACGAGCAAGGTACTGTAAGGATTGTAAGACACATGCCTGCGCTGTACTGAGCTCCTTTTACACCCTGGAGAAAAAGTTGACTATGTAGCTCTATTTAAAAGTAACGCTGGACTGTAATCAGGAAGGACCCTCCATTAATGGACATGATAAGATTTTGAATAAAAGACCATTGTTAGTCATATATATTGGTCTGATATAGTTAAATGTCTTTTAGTCTCACTCTCCCCACTCTCAGTTTCTTTAATGGTGGAGTGTCAACCAGGACAAAGAGAGGTGCCAATGCCGGATAGAATAGCAGAAATACAGGGCTGATCGTATCAAAATCACTCACACACACACACACACACACACACACACACACACACACACACACACACTCACACACAGTCCCTTGCCTCTTGTAACAGATAATAAACAAAGTGCAGACTATAATTGCTCTCCAGGATCTGTGGCGCCTGTTGCTGTGCGGATGTGTGTGCACGCATGCTCCAGTGTATTATGGTGCATTGATGGTCATTAAAATTAATGATGAGGGGCTGATGTCACCAAGTAAAGAAGTGTGTGCATGTGAGTGATATATAGAGAGAGACAGAAAGGCAGCAGGAAGATAGTCTTTTAGCTTCGGACTGTACATGGCCAAACAGTTTGTGGGTGTGAATTCATGAATTTTTGTCTGCACATGTGTTTGTGTCCATCACCATAAGATTTATGTGTCACTAAAAGGTAGAAAGGGCATGTGTGCGAGAGGGAGAAAGAGAAAACAGAGTGGGGGATTTGAGACACTTGAGCATAAATCACAACCTGACTCTTTTCCCAAATGGATGCTTCTATCTGTTGGTTACTCAGACGGGGAAGGGGAGAGGACGGGGAAGAAACGGGGTAGGCTACCAATATGAAAGAGTGTGAGAACAGACGAGGAGAGTGTGATGATGAGAAAACAGAAGAATAATAACAGAAGTAGAGTAAAGGGATGGAAATGGTGGAGCGCAGATTTTTTATGAATATTGCCACCAGTGTATAAATGTATAAAATGGTGAGCTATACGGAGGGAAAACAAAATTAAAAGGATGAAAGTAGAGAATACTTAAGAAGTCGATGACACTGGATAGCATGCAAAGCTCTGCTAATGCTGAACAAGTCAACAACTTGCAAAACTGCAGCCACTATGATGGTTTGTTTTATAAATTGATTTTCGATAAAATAACACATGATATTAGGTGGGCCAATTTCAGACTGCATCATCAGCACTTGAATATCGCATAGTAGAAAACAGAATTTCTAGAACACAAATATAATCTAAAAAAACATCAAAAACATCAAAAAAAAAGTCAAGACATGCAAGTCTATCTGGGTAATTTTTATCTTCAAACACCCAACCCTATCATGTACACGTTACATACAGTATTACTGTACATACATAATATATACATACTGCATACTTTTTCCAGGTATTTCTCTCTTGGACGTGCAAAACAATGATGAATATGTCTGTATGTAAATATTTAAGTAGACTATTATGTAAATGATAGCGTGCTTAGCTTGTAACTATGTACCTCTAACTGTGAATAACTAGATTATGATGCATATGGAGCTAGCATAATTAGCCAGAGAAAATTTACATGGCAACCATATGGAAGACACTCTTGTGCATTGTGCCTACGTTACTCAATTATCCATAGTCATACAGACTCATTTGTTGCATTTGTTATGATGCTGTGTTGTCATGACATAACCACATGGTGTGCCAGGCCAAAGAGCTATGTGTGTATGTATCTGCTAGCCATTGGCAGTCTATCATCAAAAGTCACCCACAACTCCATCAAAGGTAAAAATGGTCTTGCCAAACACTTCGAAACACCCTCAACCTCAAGTACCTCAAAGGGCCACAAAGCCTACCATAGTGTGCCAAAAGTACCACAAAGCTTAATGCAAAGTACACTAATGGAAAGTGATTTTGGTGATCCCATGAATTTTAATGAAAAACGTTATGAATGAAATTTGTTTTGGCTTGCGGATTTTAGACAGCACATATCAGACTTTGTGGCAATGAGAGTCTTGTCTCTATAAAACCTAAAACACACTGTTCTAGAATACTTTGTTGGTGACTCCTGACTACAAAGGTTGTTGTGTGGTACGTGTCCCATGAGCTGATGTAATGGATTTGATTCATCATCATCTACAGACTGCAGACATTAAGTTAAACAAGCAAGATACTGTAAGGATTGTAAGACTTCAGTTCACTGAAGCACACACCTGCACTGTACTGAGTTCCTTTTACGACTTGGAGAAAAAGTTCACCCCCCTCCAGATTGTCATTGTATAATTCGCACTCTGTCCAGGCTCTCCTGAAGTACTTCACTATAAACCTTGGCTATCATGTTAATAAGAGGGATTAAAGCACTGTGATGGCAGAGTATAATGAGTATAACGAGAAATTAAAATATTTGTTTAATGTTTTGGTTCTTATTTGTCGTATTTAGTTTTCAAATTTTCAAGTTCTTTATTTGTCATATTTGCGCTATTATCTAATGATATTTCTGCACCTTACTGTGCAGTTTTTAGCAATATCCACTGTACCTGACTTGCATTGATGCACATCCTACATTACAATATATAACTGTCATTGTACACTGTATGAATATACCTACCTCATTTCTTTGTTGTGTTTTATGTATGTGTATGTTTTGTGTTAAGCAGCTGCTGTAACACTGCAACTTTCCTTTGGGATTAAAAAAGTATTCTATCTACTGTATCTATCTATATGCACAACAATTACAGTGAAGCAGTTGTTGCCAATTAAATTCTTGTACTCAGGCTCCCTCCAACAATACAAAATGTATAAAAAGAAAATGTGAGTCATCTAAATGTAAGACATAAAATGGTGGAGAAATGGAAAAGGAATAAAATATATAAAATATAATACTGTGTTAGACTGGTGTACATTAGTGATAAAATGAATAAACTGTAATGTAGACTTAGTATTAAGGTGTACCAGTGTGGTGCGAGTAAAGTGGCAGTAATGAGCTTGAGAGCTCAAGAGTTCAGCAGTCTTATGGCCTGCAGGATGAAGCTATCCCTGAGCCTGGTGGTGTGGGACTGGATGCTGCGATGCCGTCTGCCAGACGGCAGCAGGCAGAACAAGGTGTGAAAGGTGCAGGACTGACTTGCAGCACAAAGCAAGAGTTGCACCCAAAACAGACAGAGGGCTGCCTCACTCATCACCATTCATTCATTCATTCATTCAATGCCCTTACTCAAGGTTCGGTTATCTGCCCCTTGTGGCCAATAGGAAGCATGTATGCATCTACAAATGACACACTATAGCAGGATCACCCATCCATCTCTATGTAGGAAGCTTTGCATCTATGACACTGTGTGTCCTTGTACCCTTTATATATTATTTTCCACTCTGTTGGCTTTGGCAACACAGATAGATTGACACATCACATGTAGAAAGTAAGCTGAAATGAAATATTACAGTGTGAGAAAGGAGAGAGGGGGAACAGGAAAGACTCCAAATGGTCATCTGACTTTTATGTCCAAAGCCTAAGAAAGCTCTTTTCCTCTTTCTTGTCCTATGCTTAACAATCTCTTTGCTGATGGGGGAAAACACACACAGAGAGATACACACACGCTGCACTGACTATACAGCAGTAAAACACCTCTCCTACTGATTTCTGAAACACTCGACTTAACCTCTGGGACATGCTGGTCTACTGAGCACACATGCGCACACACACACACACACACACACACATACCTTTGAATAGAACAACTTAACCTCAGAGAGTTAATCCTTGCTAAAACCTACTGAAATATGAAAGACCTAGTGGGAGGGGGGGAGGAGGTTGAACACAAGCAGATACAAAGAGGGGAAAGAAAGGAGGAAGGACATGCAGAAGGAGTGAGTGAATATTAGATTGGGAGAGACAAGGTCATGGAAAGGTCTGGGACATGTGCTGTGTCAGTGCAGCTACATGATGGGAGAAATACTGTGGCAGAACAGGCTCTGCCAGGGCTGGAGAGACCCTGGAGAGTACTGTAACATTGCCGAAATTTTCTCAAAAAGGACATTTTAGTTTATTTGAAATGTATTCGAGTAAACTGGACAATAGATCATATTTCTGGTGTCGTGACAAAACCTCATGAGTTACTTTTGTTAATGTGATTTTCATGTTTTAATTTTGGTTAGAGGATTACATGTCTCTCTTCTCAAAACTCATGAAATAAACTCCTAATGAATTGTGGTCACTCTGAAGAAAAAAGACTGTGGCTGGTAAGGGGTAAAGTAGAGTCAGACCAACAAAGTAAACCTGATAAAGTGAATCTAGACCCAGCACAGCAAAAGTAAGTGAAGGAAAGAAATAAGACCAGAAACTTAGAGATAAAGCATAAGGAATGTTTGCAATTTAGAAAAGAGGAATTTATCTTATAAATGTTACATTTTAAACTATTAGAGTACAAAAGCTATCCATACTTTAAAATCAAAAAATCAGTAGTAACTGACCTTGATAAAGCTGACACTATGTGCAATATACTTTTTGATAAAGATAAAACTTAACTTGATGGGGTTAGCTTCGGACAGCTGGAGAGCATCAGAGATGAAAAAACTGATATGGAACATGAAAAGAAAAGCTGAAATAGAATAATCGTTGGGGAAAGATACACACACAAACTCACAAATTGACTTCCTGAGGAGTGACAGAAAGGTGTGACAGGGTCAGCTGGTGATAGGTCCCAGAATGCAGAAGAGTGAGAGAGTAAGATTTAGGTCAGGTTGTCGTCAGCACATAAATAGAAACAAGAACAATGTCAACATGTCAGTGCAAGCATAGCCTTTACACACATACATACTCGGAAAAAGTAAACTGTCCACTGGTGTTGACAATGTTAACAAAGCGGGCTATTATGCTGGCATACTACACTGAGATGTTTGCTTGAATTCAGGTTTCTAATTGGCTTATGCAGGTGTAATTTAAAGAGGCGAGAACTAGATGGCTTTATTTGATTTATTTCATTTCTTTGTGCTTTCTGAAGTTTCTCTGATCCCTCTTGATGTCATGCCAACAACACGCTGCAAAGGTTCAGCGTAGATTAATATGAGTACAGCTTAATATGAATATGTTGTGTTATCTGTTAGTATTTTTGAGAGTACTTAAATGGAAAACTTTGGAAGCCTAACCACTAGAGCTACCGTATTTCACTAAGGATCATAGGGAATGCACCACAAATATATTAAACTTCATGGCAACCCTGCAAGTAAATGTAGAAACAGACCAAACGGTGTTGGTGGGATGGACGGATGGATAAACTGATTGACCGAGAAAGGAGCACGGAGCAAGGATGTCAGTGTGCAAAAAGACCAACAAAACCCAAACAACCAGATCACAGCAAAGAAAGCAAACAAAAATGGAAAAGCCTCACGAGTTTCATGTCATAGATTACGCTCATATCCAAATGCGGTCAGACGTGACTGAGCTAGCTCATACTCATACTTATCCCCTGTCATTGCTGCACTGCTGTAGCAATGGTGCTTCGGGGGGCAGTTATTTGTAGAAATTCATTTTTAGAAGGTAAAATGCAGTAACAGGATTAAAATAAATCCAAAAGGGTCACAATTTGACACTCTACATTTGTTGTGTTGACCAGTAAGAACATCAGTGTGACCCACAGCTGGCACAAAGCACACACACACACACACACACACACATAAACATTTGGAGACCTTAAAAAGGAGCAACTTAACCTTTGAGAGCTGATCCTTTCTAAAACCTGCTGAAATATGAAAGACCTGTTGGGAGGGGGTGAAGGGGGGAATGGAAGGAGACACAGACGTGGAAAGAGAGGAGTGAGTGAATCTTATATAGGGAGAGACGAGGTCACGGAAAGGTCTGGGACATGTGCTATATCAGGGCTGCTGCAGCACCAGCTCAGTTAGAACTGGAGAGAATAGAATATTCTACAAGTACATAACAGAAAACAACTATCTGCAACCATCTATCACCTCTTCAGTAATGTTCAAATAACATGAGTTAGTAATGTGGCTGGGCTGTAATTAAATATAATTGTTTTCAGACTGTCAGAGGACTTATAATGCTCATAGTGGTCATCACTTTACAAAATTCTGTCGAAATGAATGATTCCGAGCATTAAAACTAACAAAATGAGTTAATGATGTTCTTGTTTTACACGTGTAAAAGGTATTGAACACATTTGTGTGTTTTAGATATTTTTTTTTCATATATATGCAATATTGTGATGTCAGAAAGAAATTCATAATATCATTTTATATTTTAAGTTGCGTAAAATATATAAGACACATTCATTTGTTAACAATCAATTCATAATAAAATGTTTTTCATCTTCTTATTTTCATAATAAGTTTTATACCAATTTTCATTTCATATTACACATTTTTATTTTAAAATGTCTTTTTTTCAAAACTCTTTTTTTTAATTTCATAACAGCATTTTCCCCTAATTACACTTTCATTTCATTTCACGTTTTATTTCATAATGTCACTTTTCATGACACTGGCATTATCACTGCCCTGTCACCTTTCAGCCAATCACATGCCCCCTTGCCTCTTAAGCAAGCCGGCAACAACTGCTAACAAATTTAGCCAGTTGGCACCTGTTAGCTGACAACAAAGTAATTGTGAATCAACATTCTAGCTGCTGCTGTAAATAAACACAGTACACAGAAACTAACATCTCCTTCTGTAAGGGGCCAGATTTCTGAAATGAAAACATTTCCAGTTCGGCGGTTAATATATCATTAAAATATCCAACGTTATTATCTATGAAATGAAAAGGAGGACGATTCTGGTTTCATGTATTGTGACCATGTTAACTGTTGTGCTGTAATAAACTGCGGTGCAGGCCGACTGATAAAACTGGGTACTAACTAAGTAACTTAGTAAAGCGTGTCAGAAAATCATAGTTTACAGTCCCATGGTGAGTGAAGCTGAGCCATTACACCTCCTCTGTCTGCTCTTCTTCACTCTCNTCCTTCTCTTTCTTTCCTTCTCTTTACCTTTCCACCTCACTACACTCTCCTCTCCACTCTTTTTACTCCCTTCATTTTTCCTCCTCACTCTCTTCTCCTTCCTCTCCAACCTTTAATAATAAATAGTACATTATTAGATCAAATACTTTGGTTAACAGATTCCCATTGCTTGCCTCATTTTTGTATTTTATCTCAAAAACATTGTTTGGAATAATAAATTGGCAGCTGGCTCTGTAATCACAGTGGTGAAAAGTAACTAAGTACATTTACTCAAGTACTGTACTTAAGTACAATCTTTAGGTACTTGTACTTTACTTGAGTATTTCCCTTTTCTGTTACTTCATACTTCTACTCAACTACATTTCAGAGACAAATATTGTACTTTTTACTCCACTACATTTATTGGATAACTTTAGTTACTCGTTACTTTGCAGATGCAGATTAATAATACAAAATATATTATTAAAGAGAAAACTTTTGTGATCCCTGGGGGACAAATTCACAGGCTACCCAGCAGATAAAGTTTATGAAGTAGTTGAAATTAGTTCCATCTTTACCAGCTGCAACATTAAAGTGATGAACACAGTAATGCATCAATAATTATAATTCAATAATATAAATATTTATTATTCTGAAATGAGCCACTCTGCATTATGAGTACTTTTACTTTAAGTATATTTTGATGCTAATACTTTTGTACTTTTACTTAAAAGCACTCAATGGATTTTTTAACTGGTTATGAAACAGTCTCAATTTAATACCGATGCCTCTATATGACCTACAAAAGCAAACAAGACCGACAGCGAGAAGATTGGCTGTTTCTATTAGATTCTAATAGTTATTCTTAATACCTGCCACCGGGTCGGATTTTTGCGTGAAATCAGACGAAATGGTGCTGGGATTTGATCTGGCTGAATTCCAGTTGTTTCAGGTCCGTCTCCGGAGCTGCCGCCCACTTTCCTTGCTTAGCTTCTGTGCCGGTACTCCAGCTGCTTCTCCAAACTGGGAGTGCGCCGACCAGCCTGTACTGTAGTTAATACACTGACTAAGCATAAGTACCTCATACAACCCCACTTCAGAAAATCCAAACTATCCTTTTAATGTCATTGTAGATAATAACAATTTATTTTTAAGTATTAGCAGCAATGGAAGCAAGACGACTGGTGACTCTTTTGGCTTTTCTGTATATGTGTGTGAGAGGGAGGGGTGTAATGACTTCCATTATCCCTTTGTTGTTATTTCTAAGTGAAAATGACATGTTTATACACCATGACTCTGTTTTACATTATATCCTAATGCACAAATGTTCTGTTCATAACTCTCTCTTAAACCTTTAAGAGGACAGTCTTTCTGAAATGGCGACAAGCTTGTGTGTGTGTGTGTGTGTGTGTGAGAATCTGCTGTGTTTATATGAGTGTGTTTAGAAAGTCAGTTCTCTGCTAATCTATACCATACTTTGTGAGTGGGTGGGTGTATGTGTGTTTTCGTGAGTCTGTTTCAGCCTTTAGAGAACCAATGAACCACAGACAGGACTAGGCATATTTTGAGTGCACAAAGACACAAACACACACACACACACACACACACACAGAGAGAGAGAGAGAGAGAGAGAGCTTGGTGAAAATCATGACAGGCAGGTGTGTTTGGATACATGTAGATCCAGTTTCTCTGGCTGCCTCTGCACAAACTCTAGCGTGCTCTCTCATTTTTTCTGTTTTCTTCTCTGTCTCTTGCTCTGTCTGTGAAGTGGTTTTCTGTTTACTTCATTCTTGTTACATGCATGCTTTTTTATTTTTCTGGTGTGTGGTTCCAGTCAGGCTGCGGTTCAAAACTCAAGTCAAAATTTAGTAATAACACATTATGTTGCATTCACGCAGTTAGCAATAACACACTCATACATTTGTATTACTACATGAAATAAAGTGCCCTTTTTTTTACTCCACGGAATGCTTGTCATTTTAAGTTTTGGTTTTACATTTTCCTAACGCCGGGGACACACAGGAGGCGGAAGCGTCACAAAGCGTCGCAACCATGAAGCGCTGTCCGCTTCCTTTCGGCGCCCATGTTAACCAGTTGGGCTGTTCAGATAGGAAGCGGCACAGAGCTCTGGGGTCAGCTCGCAATCTGCAGCAAAGGTTTCAGTGTCGCCACAAGCGAATCTGGCCCGAAAATTTTAAACGATATAAATGATGAACAAACACGTTATTACGGTTGTAATATGTCAATTGTATATCATTGAAGCTACAGACCTAACTACACAGCACTGGGAACACTGGGAACTTTGTGGCCATTCATTCAGCGTTTACCCCGATAAAAACTCATTACTATAGGCGCTCCAGAAGTGGACAAACATGTACAGTGTTATATCCAGGAACACATAAAAAGCTTTAAGTTATAAATTCATGAGGTTATTACTTAAAGATCAGCTCTACGTGTGATTACAAAAGAGTAGAGGGGCAGAATTGCTCGTTGACCGGCGCAGAGAAATGCGCTTCTGGTGTGAACAGCCAGGCTGCTGCTCGAGCAAGAATTGTGATATCGCGGCGCCTCTGCCTCCTGTGTGTTTTTTTGTTGTTTTACTCATCTGAATGCCTCTGTTTTATGTGCTTTTTAAGTGTGTTGTTATCACCAGGGTTCTTTTTTATACCTGATTGCTAATGTGCGGTGGCTCTGATATAAGACGGTGCAAGAGGAAAGATCATGGGTCAGTAAAAACATACAGATTCATTCTCTAGGGCTCACGAATATACACAGCAAATTTCAATGGCTTTTTTCCCTCGCTGTACGTTGGTCAAGGGGAAATTTTGACCTGACATTGGTGCCAAACAAAGGTCGTCCTCGTACTTAATGGCAATCTGGCCGGTAGCTGTCAAGATATTTTATTCTGGATCCGACATCCTTGACCAATATCTGGGATTAGGAAAGGAGATAGGAAGAAGTCCTCATGGAAGAGTGCACTGTAGTTTTGAACAATGTCAGTCTTGCTCTGATTTTTATGACTACTCCTGTTTAAGGTTAGGTGTATTTACTGTATGAGACATTGCCGCATGAGAGAGACTTTAAGAGGGACCACGACAACATTGTGTGTTAGCATGAAAGCCTCTTCATATCCTCAAGATTGGCAATGCATGTGCTGTTATTTGTGTTCCTGAAGCTGCATATATTAACTGGTTAAGCATGTGCAGGTGCATGCTTAAGGATGAGTCAGACGTGTGTATGTGTGTCCTGTATGTAAGAGTAAAAGCACACATCCCTGTGTTTATGTATGTTTTTGCATATAAGTGTATGTGCATCTCCAGTAAGTGTGTATTTAATGATTTCTGGAATTGATCCTGATGTAATTTGGACACTATTCTGGTTTATGTTCATGTTTCAAACGGTGTCAAAGTTCACATACTGTAGAAACTGGGTGCACACTCTATTGAAAATCCACACAATCTAATGCAATCTAATCCAACAGCTCACTTTGTGAAGGTTATAATGGTTAATTGTATCGATACCAAATCAGTGAGGGTTCAGTTAAACTCTATGGTTCTGTGACTGTAGTCTACAGTGTATTGCAATATTATATTATATTGTATTATATAATAAAGTGCATTATAATCCCCAATTAATCAAAATCAACAGCGCCACAACCAGTTACCTCAAAAATTATATTTGATCAATGTTAAAGTTCGCTCCTATAGGAAAGAGTCAGAGTGGCAACCTCCTCCCAAGTAGCTGGCACAATTCCACAATCGATCCATCGTGGTACAGTATACAATACAATACACCCTCTTTCACAACCCAATACCCTTGAATGCCCTCTATCTTCACTGTGCACCATCTTCTTTCTTTCTGTGTTTTAGGAGGTGTTTGGATGTAAATGATGACTCTTGAAACGCAAGAAGTTGAATTGGCTGGTCATCTCCAACAGTTCTGAACTGATTTGGAGAAAACTTTAGAGAAAGGTTGGCCATGATTATCTATTCACACTGACTGACCAAAAAAAGATTTGTGGGGGTGTGGTTTCTCACAGAAAGGGCGTTCGTTTTCAAATGAATGTATATAACACCATCAAACTGTGTGTGTTCTACCTTTGTATGGTAGATGTTTAGCCTTAATGGTCTCTGAACAAATGTAGTGACTGGCCATGTGTTGTTATAATTGGCTTAAACATTTGAAGCTGTTCCAATGGCTACCCAAGTGTGGTACTACTGGTGTTGTCAAGTCAAGTGAATCTTATTTGTACAGCCTAATATCACAAATCACAATTTGCCTCAAGGGGCTTGTGTGATTTCAATGTGATAAAATACAAACATGGTGTGAAATGTGTCTTTACCAGTGCATTGGATCTGTTTTGAACTGATATTATTCTGGTGTGACAAGACACATCACATCACCTAACAAGTTGGTAATGGAGTCATGAAAGAAATTATTACCTTTTGAAAATTTATCAGGTAGAACTGGTATGTTTTTACATTTGCATAGTCTTGGTTGTGGTATGTATTATATTGGTTTGATTCTACATTCAAAAGAAAGTCAAAACAAAGGGCAAAGTCTTTTTCTTGCGCTGAATGTTTTAGTGTGGGTGGGATAAAGGGTACCATTTTGTTGGATGACCTCTTCAGACTGCATTAGAGGCTGAAAGCGCTGTGACCTTAAGCACCCCTTAACCACTGGAAAGCCCTTTACTGGCAATCACCGTGCCCTCGACAAGTGCCTAATCATTTTTAACAGTGGCTTGGCTAAAAACCTTCAAATTGCCTGTAAGGTCACTGACAGTGTTGGCATGTGGATGTGCATGCCTTTGTGCTTGTTAGTCCGTTCATACTTGTACTTGTGTGTAAATGAAAACATGTTCCTGTGTGCTTATGTGTGGGGGCGTAGGCTCTTTGTGTGTCTGACTTACTCTTTTTTAAACTAAAAAAAGACAGCAAAAATTCTCTCTGTCTAGAAATGAAAGCAAGACCCGAGCATAGTTGTTAAAATGGGACAAGGAGTTTCAGGGGAATTTGCCATTTACAGTCAGGCACTGTGAACGGCTCCTCTATGGGGACCTGAAACACTGAGTCCCCTGGGACATATATGCTGTGTTCTTCATGGAAGATTTATGACTGTTTATGTTTGGCTTGGTATTTAAACAAAACACATGATAAATACTGGAGCCATGCAATAAAAGTAGGCTGGACTAACAAGAGGACTTACAATTTAAATATGCTGAAAATATTTTTATAAGGGATATAAACTACTTATGGAGTCTATAAAAATGAATTGTAAAACACGTCCCTGATTTACTTTCCCTTCGGGTGTGTTTGTGTATTTGTGTATCAGGTATATGGTATATCACAGTCATGTGAATGAAAATTGGTGTCATGGGAAGCAAAGCTGTATCTATTCAAATTCAGTACATTGAAGTCACAAAAACCTTCATGATCAAGACTCAGGGCCTTGAGACTTGCGATGTCCCAAGTGTCTATTTCTGTCTTTGCCTCTGTACTATTTCCCAATTCAATGTTCCATTTTAAGGATGCTGACGTTGCTCAGTCCATCCTACCATACATTGTTCCAACATTTAAACATCTAAACATCTTCAACATCTAAAGTAGAGTATAAGCAAGATTACCATAACATTTGATATTACTGCCCTGACTTTTGGGGGATACAAATTTTTAGCAGCGCCATTGTGGATAATCATGGTTGATGATGTTGGTGATATCTTTTACACAGCATTGCATGTAAGTCAGTATTTTTTCCTTTTAATAACAATTACGTCCAAAAACAAGGCGACTCTGAAATGAATGGTGTAATGTCAAACATGACCTGACCTTTCCTCTATCACCACTATAAGGCCACAACTTCTAGTTTTACTTTCAAAAATCTCATGGATAGATTGCCATCGCGTTATCTTCACATGCACATTCACATGCACATGCTTCCCAAAGGTCGAACACTTTCCATGTGGTCACGCCATGAACTCTCACTACATAAAGGACTAATCTTTTTTAACCCCAGTACTGACAAGTTTTAAAGAATAGGAAATATGTTGATTGTTCTATACAACGGTTTCATATTGTAGGGCGTAATGGATATTGCAGCTCAGGTACCACTAGACTCTTGATCTATGACTATGATCTATAACTGTGCAAACTAGAAAGCGCTCAAAAAATGCTGACAAAGCCACATGATCCTCAGAAGTCGTAATTATAATCATAATAACAACATTTTGTGTGTCGTAATTTTTGACAAAAAAGTAAAAGTGTTAAAAAGACATACAAGAGGAAGACGGGATGTTGGTTTGTACCCAGATCTATTGTCTACAATGACTTGATGCAACTCACAGCCACAAATGTGCAGCACAAAATGCATGGAGGTGTGGGGACAGGGTAACAGCATGTTTCACTCTAAGCAAATGACAGATTAATCGCTGGTCCACTGAGACAAAGTTACTAGAAGATACATATCTATGAATACCTATGGTTTATGGTAATATTGATCTAGTTTGATGAGCCATCCACTTTCTAATCAACAGTTTTAATGTAGATTTTTGATCATTATATATTAACAATGTTTAACATTTAAAAGTAAAACTGCACTTTCAGGTGATTGCTTTTTGCAATTAAAGGCTATTCCCTAAGAGTGGTTAAATGTGTACTGCTGACAAAGGTGTTTGCAGTATATCTGAGCAAAGAAAATGAAACAAAAACACTGTATGATTGCAAAGTCACAAATACATAAATAAAACTAATGTGTACCTTGCTTTTTATGTCTGGACCTGGTGTACTCAGTAACCTATCTTATCCTTGAGTGATGAGTGTACACACGCTGCTCAGTGGTAAGGTTCGACCACTTAGAAGCATATGTAAAATGTGCATGTGTATTTTCAGGAGGCCATTAGATGCTGATTTCAAGCCCATCACACTTACCCTTGATGTTGCCTCTTCCTCGTCCCACCTCAGCTACAACCAGACTTCCTTTCCTATGACCATATTCTGGCTTCAACTATCATAGATTGTAAATCTAAACCCAGGCTTCAAATCATCCCATCAGAAATCTATGGGATCTCCTCCAGGTCCATGTTTTCATGTTTTTCTACAGACTAAGGAAATGACTGTGACGTCTCTGTACTGCCTATACAGTATACTTCTATGCCCCTGACTATAAAGTTGTACTTCGCATTACACACAGCCATCAGGATGAAATTGAAGAACCCCTTGTAGCTTTGAAAATAACTCCAACTGCTGGCTGGGTTTCAGACTCTTACGTTTCTCATACATTGCTCCGAGACACTCGGGATAGAACCACTACTAGCAATCCTCTGGATATTTTTCCTCTGTGCTGCATCAAGGAAATCCATGAAGTTACCTTTCCATGCAGGCCATAAAGCTTTCACACCTCACCTACTATTCAGCCAACTGTTGCAGCTGCTAGCTCCAAACTGGCTGCCAAGGCTGCCAGAGGCAAGAAGCAGAGGGTGACGCCAATCCGCTCTGCTGCACCCACTGGCTGATTTGATGTTTTGATGTGTAATGATCATCACATATCCACGTGGATAGAGAGAAAAACAGATCTTCATCAGGTTCTGTTTCTGGTTAAATGAAAACCCCATGTTCTTTTGTACATGAAAGTTACCCAAGTGTGTTACCCAACCAAAATATTCAATAACCCTTAAACAAAATAACTGATGTTAACCTTTTAAAGGTTCAAGCACCTTGAAACAAAAGCCAAGTAAACCGGCATGAATGAATGAATTTATTATTATTTATTTATTATTATAGGTGGGGGAAGTCCTACATGCTGTTACATAACGTTGACATTTTATCACCATATAAAGTTGGTGAACATGTTAGCAAACTATGTACGCATTCAGCAGACACAGAGCAACATTAGCATTTATTTGGAGTCGTGTTTCTGGCCACCTGATGAATTTAAGTCCAATGTTCACTCTCCATTTAGCTTTTAGTCTGCACTAACTTCTGAGGGAAATATTTGGCACTTAAGCTGCTGTATGCTCTACTATGTTAACCACTATGGGTGATGAGACTGAACCAAAAAAGTAAAGCTGTGGGCTGCAAAACCAAATAAAAGTGCTGAAAGATGCTAAAACAGTGTGTATAGCCGAGAGGAACTGTAGGGTTGGGTGATAATTTTCTGTGGGTTTATCACGTCATGCAACCCCTCTCACATTACACCTCATTTCAAGTGTAAGAGTAATGATTAGTGCAGCTTTGATGACACAAGTTTGGAATTATGCCTATTTGCAGACAATAAATTCTTGCCCAATACAATATGAAAATAATGGGAACCATTCATAGGTGAAATAAATCATATTAAATTGTCAGTTCACTCAAATTACAAATAAATGAAAACAAAATAAAGTATAAACCTGTAGTGGTATGTAGTCTTGTAGATAGTTGTAGTTTTATTTTCTGGTTTCAGTAATTATCTTAAAGGTATTAAATTACCAACGAAACTGCTTTGACGACTGTGGCCACTAGATGCTGCTGTACGATGTGAGCATGTCAAATCAACAAGAGAGTTATTGTCTATTCATAGAGCATCACAGGATAACTGTCTGAACTCCCGTGCTTAAAAACATATTGGTGAGGACAAAAAATTATTTCACTGGTGGGGTTTAATGCAGGAAGCTTTGCACACTGTAGGAAACACTATTTATGTGCACTTGGTCACTCCTATGTTCGTAACAGGCTGCAGTCCATCTGTCAACACTGATGAATGTGGTTATTATCTCTGATAAACGGTACGTTTCATACAGTTTTTTTCAAATTCCTTAAAATGTACCTTGATTTGCAATTTCAAAAATGCAAACCCTTTTTAAATCTGCGTGCTTCTGCAAGGTAAGTGCAAGCTGTAGATTTGGACTGCACAAAGCGGAGACACAGTACAAAACGAAATAATAGAAAAACAAAAATGAGACTTCTTTTTTGGTTTGAGTTTTCTTGTTTATTAGATTGCCCATTTCAAGATGAAGATGAAAGCCTACAAAAGACCATGAAAAAACAGAATTCTGACACATTTTTCCGTTTTATTGGTTTGTTTTCCGGATCGAATGAAATAATTGAATGAACGGACAATACACAGACTGGAATTTCATTTGTGTTTCATCTGTCATTTAAAAATTCGATTTCAAATCAACAACAGTATGTCTTCAGGGGGACTATTTCTTCAATGGAAAGCAGTTACAGTGAAAGCAAGGGTTGTGTATTATCCACAGTATCTAAAACATGGAAAGACAAGTTGCATTGAGTTTTTAACAACTATTTCCATTAACCTCTATTATATTGGAATGGATGCAGATATGTCAGAGCCCAATATCTCTAAACCTCAGCACATAACCTAAAACTTAAACTATCTGCATGGCTACATACCACTAGGTGTAAGCAAGAAAATATGTGCTCTTGTAATTTGTGTGAACCGAACCTTTAACTGCCGTGACAATACATTGGATGCCTACAAAGACACTAGAACAGAAGAGTGGCTCTTTCATTTTTTTTCATAGTCACTGGTTACTCTGGGGAAATATGAATGTAAATATGAATTGACTTTTTTTTGTTATAACTTCACACCACAAAGTAATAAATTCACAATAAATACTGAGATTTGCCACACCCTAGAAAAGCGTCCTTCCATGTGGGGTTTTACAATATTTTATTCAGAACCAAAGCAACTTGTATTAACCTTTCTAGTTCTGCTTAGTAGATTTAACCTTGGTAAATTATACTGGTGTTTCCAGTCGCTGTCAAAGCGAAACTATGTTTTTAACCATTTATTTTAAAAACGCTGACACTCCTGAAAAGTGTTAATAGTTTTTTATTTGATCTTGTTTGTGGGTTTTTTCTTTATGTACAATAAAATAATCTTCTTTGCAATTTCTTTTTACAAAATTAAGTCCTATTTTATAGAAAAAATACCTTTTAACATATCAAGTAACACTGACAGTAGTGACACATACATGTTTCACTACTGTCTTCCCTCGTAATTTTCCCCAAACACATCCCTAACTGTATGTGTGTATGTGTGTTTGTGTGCAACCATGCATTTGTTTGAGCTTTAACTCACACATGTTTCATATTTGTGTAGCTGTGTGGGTGTCTGTATGTATGTGTGTGTGTGTGTGTGTGTGTGTGTGTGTGTGTGTGTGTGTGTGTGTACCTGAAACATGATCAATTTGCTGTGGAATATATCTAGCTATTAAAGTGAAGGGGCTAATAGGCAATGTGTGTGTGGCTGTGTGTGTTTCTAGTTGTGTGACTGTGTGCGTACGTGTATGAGAGAGGGAAAGAGAGAGTTATGATAGGTTATAAGGTTACTCCCAGCTCTCATTTTGCTCCATTTGTTTCAATCTGAGCTGCTTTCCTTCTCTCCTGATTTATCTGTCTTCACCTCACACTTTCTTTTCTTTTTTCTTTTCTTTTTTCGTCCATCTTTTATTCCATTCCAGTCTCTAGCCCCCTCACTTTCCCATTCCTCTGTCCAAAATCACGTTTGCCCAAGAGAAGGATCATTTACTCAAGAAGGGGTTTGTTTAAATTACACTGATCCATACAACATACAGTATATCTAGTGTGTGTGAGAGACAGTGCTCTTATTTTGGATTGTTCTTGACAGCAGATTTACAATATGTTGTGAACTATTCACTAGGACAGTTAGTAATAAGGACTGTCTGATAACAGTATGTATGTACAAGTAAACTAGAAGCACTTAGTCATCCATTTTATCTCCACAGTTATCGGACGTCCGATGTGTTTATATTTGTGAAATCATACCCTTCGTGAGCAGAACTCTGCCCTCCCATCAGCGTGTCTCACACCAGAGCAAACAAAGCGTAGGACATGCTAACACGAGTTAGCACCAAATCCCTAATGAGTAGTGAGAGGGAACAGCTAGCAGCTAATACATGAGTTTATTCCTCTAGCCAAGTATGAGAAGGAGGTTAAATATGGAGATATCGGTTTGGTTTTAGTTAACAAACCGAGTCATAACTCCAATATTCTTCAGTGTCTTTGGGTCTGTCTTTCACTCCCTCTCAATTTTTTCCCACTCTGTATTTCTTTCAAAGCTCAACATATGCCAATTTATTTGGATTTAGTGCTCGCACCTTATTAATACTATCATCACTTCACCCCACTGCTGTTACTGTTACTGGTTCTACCTGCTCACCTGTTTACATTCTCCCTATCTGTTCATCTCCGTTTATATTTATATTTTTATACATTTATTACTACCATTCATACCTGCATTCTATTTTATATTTTGATATTTTGATTTGATATTTTCTAGTGTGTTATATTTTATTTTAGATTTTATGTACGAAATTCTGTTCTCATATTTTGAACTTTTGCGCTATTTTATATCTCATGTCTTTTACTTTATATTACATTTTGTGAGCATTGTTGGAGGGGCCTGGGATTTAAGAATTTCATTGCCAACGACTGCTTCCTGTAATTGTTGTGCATATGACAATAAAGATCTTGAAATCTTGAGAACTGTGTGTTAGGTACTGTAGATCAGCTCATACTGCTAAATTTACAGTCAGTCGTGTTTCGCAGTGTCTGCCTATCCAAAAGAAATAACAGGACTTTGTACAACAATATCATTTACGTATTCCTTTCATTCATCAAATCATGCACTGACTGACTGGCAGTGATAATAGATGGTAATAAATAAAAAAAGTAAGCGCACAATATAAGTTCAGAGGGATACAAGTATTCTCATTTTCTTCATTTTCCTAATAGCTTAAAGGATGTTGATATATTTTTTTGTTTTTCTATTTTTGTTATTGCCAGCAAATCCCATGAAAACACCAAAACCAACAATGGTTGGTCAACAATCGAGAGCAGAAGTGAAACAGCAACTTGCAAACCAAGAAACCTCATGCAAAATCCTATAGACGTTTGTAACATCACTAATAAATCCATCTGTGGAACATTACGTAACTGAACAGCATGTCTTGTAGTTCACTCTAATTGGCAATTTAAAAAAGAAAAATATCAATTTAATATCATTGTTTATTCAATGTATCTTTTACAGTACAAGCACTATTACCCATAAGCCCTAGACCACCACAGGTAAAACGTTGAAGCTCAAAAGAAGAAACGAGTTTATGGGAGAGTTGAGGGGCCGTGGTTAGTTCAGACGTGTCTGTAATAAGAGCAGGACAGAGAGGACTGAACGCTGTAGTTTTTAAACATAACAGCTAATGAACTGAAAAAATTACTTTAGAGAAGGGTGTTTTTGGCTGGACTGCAGAGGACCAGCCCTAGTCTGTCACTGAGTGAGTGAGTGAGTGAGTGATGAAGTTACATGATTGGTCGGCCGAGTGTTGGAGTTTCCTCATTGGCCGCTGGTCTTTCAAAATGAACAGGCGGGAACGTTAGTCACGTAGCTGCGTACACTTTGAGTACAGGTGCTGCCCTCTAAAGCTACCGCTAGTATTACGGGTGGATAGTGCCAATTTAAGGATTACCAGGAGAAGGAAAAGGAGCAGTCTACCCTTCGGTCGCCACCATACTGTGGGGAGTTTTGAATGGGATTGATTGGGACTGCAAACGAGAGACCGGCGGCAACTTTAAGGCGATTACATGGAAGGAACATCTACCAGCAGCGGCGTGATGGCAGCATATCAGAAATTCCCATAAAATATAAACAGAGCTGCCAAGTCTCACGCTTTGACTGTCACGCCACACCTCGTACTTCCTCTTTTGACGTGGTCTAGCAAGTTTGTGAGGGAGGTGTGTCTCTCCTCTAACTTTATTCAGCCATAAAGTGTCTGGATAAGCTCAGGCTGCAGCATCATAGTTACTGAAAGGCCGTGTGTTGTGCGCACTGCCACAGAAGAGAAATAAAAAGTCTCCGTTCTACAGCGTCTAGTCACCAGTGACAAGCCAGGCTGAAGTCAATTAAAATAAAACCAGAGGTCTCCTAACTCCGGTTCGGAGCTGCAGATCTGGAAAGGTAACACATGCAATCACGTTCAATCACAGAGTCGGGCTTAACGTTAGAGTAACACACCCGTTGCAAACGGTGGATCCAGTGGATCAGATGATTGATCACGGGATGTTTTGTTCTCTTTTCTGGTTTTATTTTCACAAAACTTTACGAGAGAGAGGCAGAGACGATGGTTAGAGACAGTAACGGTCCAGCAAAGAGCAGAGTGGGAGACAAACAAGAAATCAGCTGTGCAGAGAGTGAGGGACAGCGCAAAGTTTAACACCCCAAATAACAACCACTCTGACAAAACACTCAACACAGAGTGAGTCAGAAAAACGAGAGACATCCCGCAGATAGAAACGAATGATAGAGCAGGGAGTTAATAGATCATTAGAATAGTTAGAATTATTAGAATAAGTTCTCTTTGAAATTAAACATCTTAAGATATGAGTGGAAAGTTATAACATTTTTTTAGTCAAACGTAGCTTAACCATGTCATGTGATATATTATCTCAGTACACTTTAAGAACAAATATTACTGGGACCACTAAATACAGAAAACTGATATTCAATATCCAGGAATTCACATTATAGGCACGACCACTGACTATGCCTGTACCATTCTGGCCACAATAGAGCACACTGACCATACACGGTCCAGCCGTATACTAGGTTTTGACCTAGTCTTGTTTATGGATATGGATGAAACCAAATTACGATGGCGTAAGTACCCGTGCCACAGTGCTGGTAAATTTTCATGGGAGCTGTAGTTTATTGTATGCTATCAAATTAACTGTTGTTTAAGTTTGTCAATCCTGAAGGTTTCCATTTCTAGTGCCAATTTGAATATGGATAGTAACACTAACATGCTTATTTTTTTCAGGAAGACCAATGAAAGAAATGCTCAATGTGAGCGTGCATTGAGAAGCTAGTGGAACAGAGGCTAGCCTGGTTGTGACATCAGCATTTCAGCTCTCTATTGATCCTACTATCAAGTATTGTCTGTGTAGCCACAGTCTGACACTCTCACTCATTAGTGCCAATGTGGTTAAAAACCATCCCCAACAAATACATTTGTATTGTATTGTATCCTCCTGTTTGAGTAACAATTGTGAAAAACTACAGAGCCCAGCTGTTTTAGGACATTACTGAGTCTATTTTAAGAGTTAAACTATATATTTGTGAGGTGCTTTTTTTTTTAAGAATTACATCTTCAGCAGGAGTTTATATGCTTGGGGCTGAGTGCCACAGACAGAGTAGGGAAGTCAGAAAGTATAGGGCTTTGGTCTTTTCATTTTACTTTACATTTTACATTTGTTGATAATAAGAAAAATATAGAATAAGGTCAGTCTTATCCTTTAATCCATAAATACACATTAATAGATTAGTCCTAAACCACAATAGGTCTTCTTATCTAACGTAGCTAAAGTTTCCCTCCTAAAATACATACATTTTATGTTCATACATAGAGCAGCATTAAGCATAACATTAAATAATAGCAAATCGATAGATCAGAGCAGAACCAAAATAGAAAAATAACCCAAAAGATAATGCATTATTTAAATATTGCAGCTGTGGCTTATTATCTTGCATAATCTTCTTTATAAGACAAAATCATGCAGGCAATAAACAATAGGCAATCAATAGTCTGCCTGTTAACTTCTCAATGGCGAGGAGACATTTTCCTCCTGTAACAAATTTGCCAAAAAAGTGCTGAATAGTAGGAAGCGAGATCAATTTTGATACTGTGAATACTATCCATCAATCATTTTATATTTATTTATATATTTAGCTATGATATGGCCGTGTGTTTGTCCTTCACATTTTCCATCTCTGCCCTGTGTCATCTTGCTCTCCAAGAAGTCATCATGCCTTAACATCAGTATTGGTAATTTGTCAGTTCATTGCAATGTGAATGTTTTCTCATCTGCCACCTCTATGGGTAAGATTTGGTTCACTTTAAGCAACTAAAACTACTTGGTTAATGTTAGATAAAGATTGTCGTCATGGTTAAAAGAAACCAACATTGACCGTTGGTATGAGACAGGACAACAACCCTCACCTCCAGTGACGAAGGCAAACACTTAGTTCGCTCTTCCATCCACCTGGACCTCCACATTTACAGCACTTTTCATTGCTCCATAAGAACAGTTGGTTTGCAGAGGTTTGAACAAATAGGCAATGCTGATGTTTGCCTGGAGAGGACAGTCTCTGCTCTTTTTCCGTCTCTTTCTTTAAATCTCCATACCGATCTGTTACTCTTTTTCACACTTTCTATCTTTCCCAGTTAAAAAACCTGACCAGACTAGCTGAGGCAACTGTGAGGAGCCTGCCACATTAGCCTTTGTTTCAAGCTCTGTACCTTTTGTCCTACTATCTACTTTCAGTTAGTAAAATAAATACTGGATACACCAAAACAGACAGTGAAAGGTATTTTTGACAACATATTCATACAACATACAGTATCAGCAGGTTATAGGCTACCACTTATAAGAATTATTATTAACTCACAATGGAATTACAGGAGCAGCACTTGACCTAAAACTTAGGTCAGTGAATTTGAATTTGAATTACAGAAAACAAAACAGAATAGTATTATCGGATGTACCACATACAACAGCTGTTGCAGGGCTTTTATAAGGTGCTATCAATATATTTCCATAAACACAAGAGCACACCACCTTCCACTTAATTTTACTATTTGCTGTTGTATGTTGTCAACTAGGTTTGTAGTGGTTTACAGTGTTTGTGAGTTTGTGTATGTAATGTGTGTGTGTGTGTGCTGTAGAGAGACTTCTTCCAAACCAATCCAATTTCCCTTCTCTGAAGTGTGCCCACAACATTCTCCCAAACCAGAATAATGGAGGCAGAGTTCCTGTACGTGTGTCTTTACACAAATGTGTGTGTATCTTTTCACACACAGAACAGAATTATCTTGTATCCCTGTAGGCGGCTGTGTTCTGAGCACAGCAACACTGCTCCTAACATGTACTACAGCAACATTTAGTCTTGTAATTAGGGTCGTAGTAGAAAATTCTGCGTATACTTCAACTAAGCGATTGGTCGATGGGGGAAAAAATTCAGCACGTTATCTCTAGATTAACTAAATCGGCCACACTGCGCTGAGTGCACTCTACCTGGTAGCCTAAGTGAACTATAAATAAACATAAAAAGCTATTTGCAGCATATTAAATTGGTAGGTGCAAATGCAGCAAGTGCAGCTGTTCAGCAGGTGACCTGCCCACATTCATATGTCACTATGTCAACTGGTGATCCCAGAACTATTCCTCAAAAACTATTGAGGAATATACAAAATGATTTTAAGGTCATTGTTTTAGTCTTATTTTAGAATAATAATAATAATAAACAGGACCCCCCACTATTGTTCCAGCATGCACTGTGCAGAACAGAAACAGGCTCAGCCGTCTGGAGCCGTCAAAGCTGTCTCAAGGGGATGCGCCGTCAATTGTATTTCAAACAAAACGATAAGGCTATTTATTAGACCAAACATATTGAAATATGCCAATTCTGATATGTTCACACTCAAAGCCTATCAAGCAGTAAACACGAAAGTTCACGGAGCATCCTAAAGCAGACAACCTGAAAAAAAGAACTTATGCCTACTGTTTTTAGATGATATGCCGTGTTGGTTGTTGTGCTGTGATAAGAAAACTGCTGTGAGCAAAGTTTACATTCCACTTTTCTGTCATCCTTTTTAACAAAACGCTGTCACACCGACGGCTTCTTTGACATGGTGCCAATTAGTTTGGAGCCGAGTAAATGTTCAGTAAGTTAGGCCGGTTTTGACTTCCTGTCTCATAAGTCTTATAGTCTATTAAACCAGACGATTATTAAAACGGAAACATATTTGTTGAATTAAATACATGTATATTTGAATATTATCACTCAAAAATACAATACATCAGGTCTGCTTATGTCCCTCCCGCCCCCGAAAATAATGGATTAAGAAGTTTTTCTCCTTATGAAAGTAACACCAGCGATTGTCCGAGCATATCGACCAACCAATCGACCAGCTGACCAGAAGGTGTCAGCCCTACTAAAATTTGTAAGAATAAAATAAAATAAAATAACATCAAAAAATCAAAATTCAAATATAAATGTCTTACAATGGAATAGAATCAGTTGGAATTAATTAAGAAATGAGAATTTGAAAATGAATTTCTTTGTATTAGCATAGAAACTGCAGTGCAGAAATGCCAAAAATATGATAGAAACTGTTTGTTCAACAAAGAGCATTGACAAGTTTATTTTTGCATATCTTGCTCAAAACTGTTTGTTTATGTTGTGGTTATGTTAAAATATGCTTATCTAAACGTAATGCTAACTAAATTATGTTTTATATCAACATATGGAGAAAACATTTTTAATAAACTTATCTGCCGAGTGGCGTAATGTTTATACAGTATGTATCTGCAAAACTGTTATGGACCACGCATTTAATTTGTTTTCTATACAATATCATCAAGTAGCAAATGCAGTGTATGTACAGCCTTGTATGTAGCAGTGCCCTCTGCTGGACACTGTTGTTGCAGTAATGAGACATGTTTACACACACATGTTGAATTAATTTAGACATCTGTATGTTTCAGTGATAAAAAATTCAACTAAGCTGTATAATGAGGCATTCTGGATCTTTGCATTAAAGGCCATATCCATATTTTGGGACCATATTCACATCTGCAGTTGGAGAGTTTGGCATCTAGATCTGAATTTTGTGTGTCTCTCCAGTGATAATAATTCAAAATAAAGGCCTGTTTTACTCTTTACTGTCACTTGTTTAAACTCTGTAGTAAAAGCTTCAGAGTGATGGAGTGCAATAAGAACTGCATTAAAAAGACATGAAAATGTCTTGACCCCACAGGCAGACTATTACACTATTCCACTTTAATTAAACAGTTAAGATCAACTGTAAGAGCTATCAAGAACTACTATGGGTTTTTAGGGTGTCAAGGCCAATCAAAAGTAACATTTTGGGCTAAAATGATATTTCACTTATTAAATAACTTGAAGAGATTGTTTGCCAAAGGTACACAATGCAGTCATCGTGACTGAAAATAAATTAAGCAACAATCCATGAAGGTTTTAGAGAGTCCTTGCAGTGAAGAAAAACTGATTTGTTATTCCACATCGTCTCATAAATATTCCAAAACAGTAAACAGGCTCACACAAATGGTGGTTTGAGAATTATATTGACAGTAAATGAGTTGAAATTTGTCCTCGGGGTAATGTCATGAGAAAGACAGTGAATCTTTGTTGAAAAAATCTTGATGAAGTGATGTCACTGCAAAATATGCCTGGGCTACATCTTTACCTACACATCCCGTTTTGAAACAAGTGGATTCATAAATTTAACAGTCACATCTTTTTCTGTCATAATTCAGAAATAACATTGCACCATATAAGAAACAGCGTTTAAATGTTTAATAGACAAAACATTTTTTTTTATTAAACCAGCAGGATCCCACAGAGTTTCTGTGATTCTTAATAAATGTACAGTTTGGGCTCAATATATGATTCTGAGCCCAGTCTCAAGGTATTTGTGCTTCCCTGCTTGTAATAGACTCTGGGTCCAGGCATAGCACACACAAATTATGAGTGTGTTTTTCTTTTGGAAACACAACTTCCCTGTTGGGAGCGATGTTGCTATTGCTTATCAACCAGCACAGAGCCTGCTTCAGTCCCTTCTGTACTGACAGGGGGTCTGTGTGTATGTGTGTGTGTCTACATGCCCAACCACCTCCACCAACACACCACCCCTGGCCCTGTCTGTCCTTGCAGGTGGTCTCACAATCACAAACACACTGAAGACAGTGAACACACACACACACACACACACGCACATGCACACACACTTCTGCTTTGTGTATGTGGATGGTATCTCCTCACCTCATCTCACCTGTTTTTCATCTCTCCACACATCCCTACATCAGTCCATCCGCCCTTCTTTGATTCATCCCTCCTTCTTTGGTTTACTACATCCAAAATATTAATATTTCACAGCAAGCAGGGAAGTATTGTACTTTTTTACTCCACTACTCAACAAGTTTCCGCACATACAGTATGATGCATTGTAAGACGCTGTATATTATTCAGCAATTGGAGATGCATTGCTTCAAAGAAAATGTAATTTTAACTAGAAGTCATTAATGTCTAAAGTCTTTTTTCTGTACTTTATTTGCTCTTGATTTGTAGTGGTTGTTTCATCATGATTTGATGGGTAATGCCTTTGACCTCCATAAGGGGGAACAGACACAAATATGAGTGAAGGTGAGCATTGTGTCTTTTTAATTCCTTTTTCCATTTTAAAAAGGTACAACACCAACACTGTGGAGCCATTACATGAGTCCAAGTGTCAAAATTAGGGTAGTGTTTATTCTGACGCTGTGGTCCTTTTTCCTATGAATACCTGTAGATTAAATCTCTTCAATACAGAACTTTTTGATTGTGATGTTAATACTTTTATTAAAGTAAAGAATTTAGATACTTTTCCTTGTTACTTTTCCTAGTTTTTCTCCTACCATTGCCTAACTTGCATATTCAGAATATGGTACAAAATTTTACCTGAAACAGACCAATGGAAAACCTAAAACCCACGTGCATCAAATAATTTTACAGGTTAATACATTTTAAAGAGATCCAATTCGAAGGACAGTAAGACCCAATCCAAAGCCAAAATGCAGTTGACCTGAATTGGTAGCAGCACGATGCGCAAGCATTAGTTGTGGCAATACAACTGGACCTTACCCAACACGATTACAGTTCGGACACATACCCTCACCCAGGACACAGAGCAATAAGGACCATGCACCAGAAATAATGCACATCCTGGTGCACAGGCATGTTTTAGAGTTTCCACCCGCGAGCGTGTGTACGTTTTGATCCAAAGATAACATTTCTAACAAAACTTTGACTTAGATTTACTAATTTGCTTTGGAAAAACTGTAAATAAGTACAAGAAAATAAAGAAAACTCAGCAGTATACAGCAAGATGCTAATCCTATTCAAGGTCCACAGGTGGACACTCAAATGTGAATTGCCTTGCTATGAATAGCTTGGCTATATAGCAGAATGAAATAAGCAATATTGTAAATGACAATGACGCTGGAGGCTTCAGCTGCTTCTCCTCCATTTGATGCAAAATGACCACCTAGTGAGAGACAAGATGGCATGGAATAGGGTTGGACAGGGGGACATTCAAAGGCCATAGGGGGTCAATGCCTCGAACTTCATTCAGTGATCAGGACACAATGTGCCCCCTGCAGAGTAAGCGGAGGCCATGGAATAATACTAGACCAGAGAAGAGCTGCGGAACTAGGGGGGTTTGCCTCTGTGACACAAAATGGCTGACTGCAGAGAGGCTCTGGCATGAAATTATATTTGTCAGAGAGACACTGGCTGGCTGTGTAAGGGGTCAAACTGTGTAACTCCAAAGGTGGATAGATTACACTGAAAAAATAAATAAATCTAGCTTTACCACTGACAAGTACATAACATGTTTCAGTACTATGTCATGTGGCTTGACACTGCAATGCTGCCTTCACATGATATGGTAATAACCATCAGACCATCTTCACAGTTCAAAGCAAATACTTGGACCTATTCATATTCAGACTAAATTAAAGCTCTCAAAACACCAGCGATTTGGGTAGCTGGTGACATTATATGTCCAAAAACAATGAAGAGTGAACAATCTGTACTCAACCCACTTGTTTTCACATTAAAGAAAGGGAAACCCCGACCAAATGGTATGACAAGAATATTGGTGGTTTCTACAGGATACTGTAGTGTATACAGTACACTGTATGACACATAATTGAGAAAACACTGCTTCAGGATACATTTGGTGGCACAAAATGGCTAAATAAGAAAAGATAAGATGCTGGTATGGAGCAGCATTACACAGAGAGAGAGTTATGGAGGATCAGATATCAGGCAATATCATTAACATGCTCATTATAAACTGCAGACTACCTTAGCAGTACCTTTCTCGGGGTACATGAACTGGCTGCCCCGGGAACGACACTCTGCCATGGAACAGAATCAGACAGAGAGACACTGCTCGTCCATGGGGGGTCTAGCAGAGCTGGGTTTCCCTGTGGAGTTTGTGTGCTGCCTACTGAGTTTCCCATGACCATTCATTTTGTAAGGGCTTGGAAACATGATGGCTCACGAAGGCCGAGGCACAATACACATGACAAAGCACAAGAAGAGAATACCATAGAGTGAAGCACGGCTTTCAGCCTACCTTACCTCAGACTTCACGTCATCTGAGTTTTGTTGACACACTCGTCCTTTCATAACCTGTGGATGGAAAGCTTTTCTTCTTATTCTCCAGTCCATCTTCATACCTGTTTCCACAGAAATTAATTTTCTAAGCTATTTCACTGGCAGTATAGGTGAAGGCCTGTATTATTTAGACCAATCCAGTTAAGTTTTTGCACCACAAAGATTCTACCCATCACCATGCCTGTGATTGTTTTATGGGGTCATGATTTTGTAAATGCCATCCTTTTCTGATCTTTTCTCTGAAATTTGATTTCATCTCTCTATCTAAGCACCCTTTCTCTATCCTCCTGTTGGTGTTTGGTTTTGGCTTCACCGTGCTATAACAGAGCAAAGAATATTTCTTTTCAACCTATTAGACGACAATAATCTTTGACAAACATCACATTGCAGTAAGATTTTGATTATCTTGAGCACTGAATCTTGTTTTTACCCATATATATATAAATATTTCAGAATTAAATTATGTGGAATTGTCTTCAGTTCATTTCATTAGGAGTTGAAC
This sequence comes from Oplegnathus fasciatus, assembly GCA_003416845.1. Lineage (NCBI taxonomy): Eukaryota > Metazoa > Chordata > Actinopteri > Centrarchiformes > Oplegnathidae > Oplegnathus > Oplegnathus fasciatus. The sequence continues at coordinate 716,539 of NTHP01000070.1, read as the reverse complement.
TGACACAAAAACACAGTTGAGCACTGACTCTGGAGTTAAGAGTCAAAGGTGCAACATCACCGTAATTCCGTTGGTTGATTTAATTACACAGATAAGCATAAAATCAAGCAACAGTGGAGTTTACACTCAACTCCCACACAGCATAAAAAAAGCAATAAAATGGACAATGCGTCACCTGGCCCCACTTAAGACAGACACACCAGCACACACACACACAAAGAGCCTCCACGTAGCATCAGTGAAAACTTTTAAGGCCATGACTCACAGGTAATGTCTTGAGGAAACGGAGATGGATAATTGTGACAATTACAGTCATCTGCAGCTTTGGCCTGTATCTTTACTTCTTGAGGTCTTAAGTGTAATCCAGACTGATTCGTTCTTTACTTTGAAGGCATCGCTGTCATTTTGCTTGATTTTCTTTCTCTTGCTTAAAACATTTGGCCTTTTATTATGACTTCCGTTTTAAAACATCAGTTACGCTACAAATATGTGAATCGCTGCAGCTGCTCTTGCAGGATCAGTGCTCTGCAAGACTTGTCAGGATTTGAATAGGTGCTGCGATAGCCATGCTGTATTCGCCTTCCAAGCCATCTGCTGATAACAGGAAGTGATGTCAGTAGACATGAATGTTACCTCATTGCAGTTATGCATGGTGATTGGCTGTTGAATGTTGCCATGGAAAAGCCCTCTTGCTTGGGATGAAAACATTTTACCATGGGTTTGCCTTTTAGGAGTTCATACAATAACACATGACCCCCTTGGAAACCACACTAGGCAAGTAACCAATTAAAATGCTGCCTGCAGAGGAGGTCAGCCAATCAGCCTTATGGCAGTCTGGATAGCTAACGCAATCACAATGCGGGGTTTTGCATAGCCACATGTGCTACGTAAAGTCCATAAACAGATTATGGTGAATGGTTCGATTCTGTTGTTCATATGAGCTCCATTTGATTTCAGCTGACTGGACTGGCAGTTATGCTAAACATGCGGGGGTATGCTCGTTAACGTGGCAGAGCAGGGAAGAGTGGAAAACGCCTCACACTCTTCTGACATCATGACATTCACAGACTGCACTTGACGGTGAGAGATTATAGGTCTGGCTCCCTGTAGTAGATAAAATAAGAGGCCAATCATTCAAGAAGATGTGGTTAAGTACAGTGGGTGTGTAGTTGTCATGTTGGACTGCTAAGCTTTTTAGGTTCATTTAATTTGTTATGTGGGTGAGTTGTTTATATATCAGTGATTAAAAGGTAATCCAATGCATTTAATTTGTAAATCAACAATATTTGTAATTTAAAATATCAGTAAAATCCAAATGTGATAGAAAACACAGGAGAATGCACAGCCTTTTGAACAACAAATTAGTCTTGCTGTAAATCTGTCTGAAAATACATAGCTAAACAATTTTGCTCAATAAAAAAAAAAATACAAAGGTGAAAGCAAATTGAGACCAAATTACATTAATGCTTGTACAAAGTACAAACAATAATTTCAGTCCACTGATATTACTGTAATTTAAATACAATATTATCAATGTGCAATAATACCATAAGAAGTGACTCACTGAGTGGTCAGTGTGCTAAACATTAGATCGTGAAACCGACTAGATAACATTATTTGGCCAATTAGTTGATACTTACTAGCTGAAGGTCAACAAACTAGAGAATTCTTGGTCATGAATTTACAATTTCTGGCACCAAAACACTTAAACTAAAAGCTGGACAATGAAATAAACACCTGGACATCTATGCAAATACAAAGACAGTGATATTTCAGTAGGCAATATTAAGCTGTGTCCCACTTACATACTACGTTCTCAACCTTAACTGTCTTTTGTGCATGCAGGATTTTCACACTAAAAAATGGCAAAGTCTACTTAAAAACATAAAGATACATATTTCAATTGTTCAGTTTGTAATTAGTAATTAGTTTGTAATTTGTAATTGACAGTTTTCCCACAATGCTAATTTTCTAAAACAGAATGGGGAGCTACAAAAGTGAAAAAAA
>NTHP01000070.1:638172-714525 GCA_003416845.1 Oplegnathus fasciatus | reverse complement strand
AAAAAATCAGTTTCTTTTTTTTTTACTTAGCCTATGGCAAATTTTAAGTACCTATTGTTCTTATTCTTATTCTTATTCTTATTTTACCATTCTTTCTACCATTCTTTCCCCTTAGCATGCATGCATTAAATGATAACATTTCCAGCAATATGCAGACATGACTATCACTACATGATTGAACACTGATATCTCCTCTGAAATGCACAGGAAACAGGCACATAGGTTACCTTTAACTTACACAAGGAGGAGAGAAATGCAAAATTTTGCTTTATATAAATGTTTAATTTTTTTACTGTGCATTCCAAATTATCTACTTGAGTTCTTCATGTTGAAAGAGCAGTTTCTAAAACGTGTGTGGAATCTAGATAAAAGGATAAGAAGTGAGAGGAGGAGAGAGACAGAAAGCATAAGAGAGGAGAGTGGAAGTTGTTGAGAGTCCTCCCCACCAACAACCAAGGGTGGTGTGGATGCACACTGTCCTATTTTCTGGCTATTCAATCGGGTACGGCATCACACTGTGCATATTCTGTGTGTATGCTTGCGTGTGTGTTTGTGTACATGCTTGTACATATGCCCGTGTTTGACTGGGAATTACATTTCCTTGTGTATCCTGGAAAAGCTTGTGTGCACACAGGTCTACAGCGCTTGTATTTGGTGAATGTATATATCTTTCTGTGTGTGTGTGTGTGTGTGTGTCAGAACCCCCTCTGGTGCTTATTTGCCATCTCTATGACAGAGCATACAGCTGCATCTCAAGACAAACTAGGCCAACAGCAGCTCTGTGGAGATGGAGCTGCTGACATTTGGCACCTGTTATACAAACCTCTGAAGACTTCGTTATATTAGAAACTCTCAGGTGTGAAGAACTCTCTATGTGCCTTCTATCCTGACCTGGGTTTCTTTCTTCTCTACTTGTTTTCTTTCCTTTCTTGTCAAAAAAGCACCAGCAACAGCTCCTATTTCACTCCGACATTCATGGTAGGCTATGAAAGTGAACTGGGCCACATGTCTGCATGTTAAAGCCAATGCTGAAGATTACCAGTACAGAAAATACTGACTCCGATTGTCTTTATATAAGCCTATACACTGGCGCTGTACTATTGCTGGTTAACGCCACTGTCCTATTTAGCTGGGTCAACGGGTGTCAATCACATTTTATCACATTCGCTATCCGGATTGGCATTTGCAGGCTACCGTACCCTGACTACTTCTGTCTGACTCCTGTCTGATCATAGTCGATTGGAGAGTCATATCATAACAAATGACTAAACTCCAAATACAGTAAAAGTGAAACTGCCGTAACTGATAACCAATGTCAAGTGTGCTGCTCGATGTTAAGATTGGTTATCATTTTCTCATGAGTCCAAAATCTCTAAACTTTTAATTTCTTGCTTCAAGGTGCTGATTTCCTGCAGAACTTTAATGCTGCTCCTGGCAACATCATATATTGGCCTGACCAAATCTTAGTGAAAGCTAGCTTTATGAAAACATTTTGAACATCAATACTCGATTAGGTAAGTACAAGCACTACCCCCCTGGTGTGTCTGTGATGATCTATACCAAAGAGGAAAGGGCCAAGAAAGCCAATAAGATCTGATGTGGAGTCCAACTTTCTTTGGATGGAGCATGCACTCACTGCTGTTTAGGAGACACTTTTAGATTTTATTTTAAGTTATGACTTGTCTCTTTGAAACTGACCACCAGTATCCATATCAACACCAGAGTTTGAGGAAACAGAATTAATCACTGGCATCTCAATTAGTCAGGATGGGCTGCTCTTCACTGTTGCAGCCCTACTTTGTGGTTCTGTCTTAGAAGAAGGGTGTTTTTTCACATAAAAATGAGCCTGAAGCCTGAGCTTTTAAGTGCTGTATTTTGCATCTCAAACCAAACTAGGACAAACCAAAGCTTTGTAGATGTAGAGGTGACATTTGGCATTCACAGCAAATCTCCACAGAGTTCCTCTCAGAAATGCTATTCTTATCTTTGTTTCCTTAGGTATGTTTGTTTCCTCCCACTTTCTTTCTGTCTGACTTTCTTACTTTATTTTTTGTGGCAATCCTCTGAAGAATTGAACTGAAGAATTTGTGTCCATTCTACCTTTCTTTGTCTGTACATAATACCTTTGATTTTTTTCCATTTCTCTTATCCACATTAAGTTCCATTGTCATGTAGCGACAGGGACTAAGAACTACAATGATGGTCAGTCCAATGGTCCAGTGGTCTGATGATCCAATGGTCAGTTGATCTGTCTGTTTGTCTGTCCAAAACTTTGGTTCACAGCAAGATATATTAGTAACTACAGCTAGATTACCATTGAATCTGTTATGGATATTCATGGATGCCCAGAGGATAAATCCTAAAAAATTTGATTATCCCCTGACCTCACTTTGGCCACCTCATGCCAAAAATGAAAAGAAGCCCAGTAAATACAAGAATGATAATCTAATGGGTTGATTTACATGTACTTTACTGAGCACGATCATGTTCCCCAGAAGATAAACCAGAGGATGAACACATTAACACAAACCAAATATCTCAGCAACTATTGTATAGACTGCCTTGACATTTGGTGAAGTTTTGGATGAAACCACTGGCTTGGTGGTTCTCAGACCTTTCATCTAGCACCACCAGCAGGTCAAAATGTATCTATTTTATCTTATTCAGGGGAATATCTCAATATCTACTCTACGGATTGGCACTGAATTTTGTACATACAGTACACCGTGGTTCTCAGACAATGTATCCTAATGACTTTGGTGATGTCCTCTAGTGCCACCAGGAGGTTGACATTTGCCCCAACAACTATTACATGGATTGCCATGACAGTTTGTGCAGACATTCATGTTCGCCATCAGGATGAATTGTAAAAACTTTGGTCATCCCTTCAATTTTCCTCTAGCACCATCATCACGTCAACATTTCGTACACTTTGGTATATGACCAAATGACATTCCAATCACCCTAAGCTGTACTTTGTGTTTAGTGCACACTAAACTGAGACAACGAACAGTAAACATTGTATTGATTAAACATTGGCATGTTTGCATTGTCATTGTGAGCATGTTAGCATGCAGGCATTTAGCTCTTTTGCCTAAGTAAAACATCACAGAGTTCCTAGTGTGGCTGCAGACTCCATTTAAAAAAAAAGAAAAGCTACAACCACAGTGACGGAAAAGATGTGAGTAATACAAGCAGTCCGAGAAAGTTCTACATAGCGCTAGCATCCTCCTGGCAAAAAATAAAACGTTCATGACCCCATGACCTTTCCTCTAGCACCATCTGCCGGAGACTCTGTTCTGACTCTAGGCTGGTTACAACCTGGGCTAACACATACAGACCGGAAACCACACTTACACCTACAGCCAATTCACCCAACTGACTGTGGGAGGAAACACCATGCGTCCATGAGTTGTGTACAGTATGTATTTGTATTTGTGTATCTTCTCCCAAAAATGCTGTGTGTGTGAAGCCGAGAGAGCGTATTCATAGGCTGTCATTTCCTATTAGTTTATGTGAATAGAATAGTGTTTGCAGTGGCTTTGCCTTATTATGCAGTAAACATGAGTGTCTGATGGCAGAACCTTTGCACAGAAAGAGGAAGTAATAATGGGTGAGGTTTTGGGAAAATACACACCACCATACATAGACACACACACACATACACACAGGGGTGGACAAGCAAGGTTAGTGTGCATAGTGTGATAACTTCATCTCAGCGTGGGGGCAAGTGGTGGGAGAGTGAAGCACCTGGGGAGAAAAGGATTATGGGTAGGGAGTGGGGCGCGGTGTCGAGACCACACGCTGAGAGAGAGGACGGCAGACCCAGACAGAGAGAGATGCTCACGCACACGCAAAACATAAGACTTCACTCTCTGAAACACACACAAATAAGTACACACTCCCTCACACAAATCTCTCTGTGTCTCTCTCTCCTCCAGTTCCACAATGATTCTATCTATCAGGAAAGAGAGCACAGCAAAAAGAGTACTCCCTTGACCCTTACAAAGCAACAGATTTATCAGCTGTGATGGTCTTTCCTTTTTGTCCATCCTGTCCATTTCCCTTCATCTTTTCCCCATTCTCCTCTGGCTTTTGGCTGACTGCATGGCATTCCATATGACTACCAGTTACCATGGCAAATGACTATTACAAAGAGCATGAGCTGTGTGATCATAGATCTGTCCGTTTCATTCGCACACGCATGCAGCAGCGGCATCACATTTGGTGCACTCTGATCTTTTGTTACAGAGAGATTTAACAAAGTGTGAAAGAAGAAGAAAAAGGCCAACGTTGAAGGAAGAGGAAAAGAACAGCAATTAAAAGATAATTATCTGCTGGAAAAGGGCCACAACTTTAATAAGGTCTGTATTGCTGTAAGAAAGACGAAGAGGGAGAATGAGTGGATTCCCTGCAGTGTAAATGTCAAACCCTTGCTTTGACCTTCTGCTACTTTCTTGTGGTTCTGCTGCTAGAGTGTCATTCTAATTCAGAATTGCTTACAGTGGAACTTGAATCTTCTTTGATGAATTGATCAAACCCCTGAGAACTGACAATCTTTCAATCACAAAAAATTGTCCATAATTTGCAAAATATTGCAATTCTGTCCAATCCATGAAATTTCCATTAAGAATCAGAATCAGGTTTATTGCCAAGTAGGTTTTCACATACAAGGAATTTGCCTTGGTATATTGGTGCATACAATAAACACAGTAAGTATAAATTATAAAGAAAGATAAAAGGAAGTACTGCAAGTCAAGAGGCGTAAATACAAAATTAAATTAAACAATTAACAATAAAAAAATTAACAAAATATGAAAAAATATTGTTAAAAATATGCACGATATGACTGTTCAATTTTGTGCAGGAATGTGCAAAATATTGAACAGGTAATGTGCAAAAGTTCACACAAACACCAACTCACGAGGGGAGTAAAAGGGTTTGCAGTTTATGAAAAATGATTCCAGATCAGGAGAACAGTGCTGTTGAATCACTGTCACATCGTTACACCAGCCACTGTTAGTGTAGAAACAGATACCTCTACCTTTTGTTTTTGCCGGAAAGTTCTGTGTCGCGATCCGCTCCAAAGAGTTGGAAGCCTGCCAGCTTCAGCGCAGAGTCTGGTATCGATTCACACAGCCTCGTCTCCATGAAGCATAAAACGGAAGATGAAGAACTGTCAAATCTGAAAGATGGTTCAAAGTTTTACCAAGGTTGCTTTTTCATTCAAAAAATCCAATTAAGAACTCATGCCTGAAGCCCAGGTCAAATCAAACTAGACCTCCAGAATCAATTTTCTTACAAATTTATTAAAGCCTTTCTATCCTCCTCTGATGCCGTCTTCTCAGGCAGCACTTATATCCAGACTGTGTATCACCCCCAACAAGCTCCACCAATTCAAAATCTCAGCAAGCCATTTCTTACCTTCAGTCTGAACAGAACCAGCTCTAACCTATAATACCTAAAATCAACAACTGTATTTCTAAAGGTTGCAGGTGGCACTGCAGAGCCTGCTTCTCCAAATTCAGTTTGGGCCACAATAATCACAAAAAAAAAACACAACTATATATTTGTGACTGATTTTTTAGATATTTACATCTTCAGTAGGAACCTATGAGCTTGGGGCTGTGTGCCACAGAGAGGATAGGGAAGTTGGAGTAATTTGTTATGGTCTTCTTAGCCACGTGAAATCTAATAGAAACCCCTTTTTTTTGTAAAAAAGGGCCTCTAAGTACTGAGATAACTGTAGATTACATAACCTTGGTTGACTAATACGTATTATTTCATATTATTTATTTATTTTATTAATTTATTATTTATTTAACTACAAATACAAGTGGAAAGCCTGGCATAATGCTGTAACTTGCTTTTGTTTTTATTAATTTCATGAATTAAAATATTCATTATCCAGTAATAATAATGGTGGCTGAATTCCATTTAGCTGCTTCAGTTTCAGGGTCCTGCTATCGTGCATGCTGGTTCACTGTCACACTGTCATGGCTTACTAGGATACTTGATAGAACAGAACAATTGTTAATGTTATTAGTAACACCTGTGCTCTTCCTCCTATGACTACTATACATATGACTACTACTGTATACACTACTGTTCAAGAGTTTAGAATCGCCTGCTGCAAAAGCTTGATTCAGTACAGTCAGATGGCTGAGAGGACTACTCTATATTTTTAAATGGTCTTTCATGCTTTTAGGTTGTAGAAAGTCCTCTTTACAAATAAATGTTATTTTGTATTAAGGCTTTGCAAGAAAAAGTCATGTTTTGTACATGGAGAATAAAAGGCTGTACAACTGTTCAGCCAGACTGACAACTGAAAGGGCAGAAAGAGACAAAGATACCTCTGAGCAACAGTTAAAGGGGCTGTATGTGTCAAGTTACATGTATTAATTGTTTTTTAATCGTTTTTTGTTGCCAAGTGTGAGCAGACTGAGGGGAGCATATCACATGACATGGTTAAGCTATGTTTGACTACAAAAATGTTATAAATGCAGTTAGAAGAACAAAACTTTCTAGTCATATCTTAAGATGTTTGATTTGAAAGAGAACTTATTCTAATTATAATTCTAACTATTCTAATGATCTATTAACTTCCCTGCTCTTTCATTTGTTTCTATCTGCAGGACGTCTCTCGTTTTTCTGCCTCACTGTGTGTTGAGTGTTTAGTCGGAGTGGTTGTTATTTGGGGTGTTAAACTTTGCGCTGTCCCTCACTCTGCACATGGAGAGCTGTTTTCTTTGCTACTCTCCTCTACGCTGGACTGTTACCATCTGTAACCATCGTCTCTGCTTCTCACAGCAGCAGGTTTTATGTTGTTTTCCAGTTTCACCCCCACATAGTGAATATCATGTATTGTGCCGTCTCTGTGCCGTCTCTGTGCCATCTGTGCGCATATGATTGTGATGTGCTGTTGTGCTGTGATACATTGATGGAGTGTGGACTGGTTATGGACCACATCCCGCTTCGCCCTTATCCCACTAGCAATAGCCTTAGAGGGCGAAGCCTGTACGGAATAGACCATCAGTTACGTAACTCTGCTTTCTTTAACCAGCTGAGGAAAAACCTGATTGAGAGCTGACTGTCTGGTCTCAGTTCAAGTTATGCGCAACAAGGTGAGACCGACGTGGGACCCACATAGTAAATGGGCATAGACTAAAAGCCTGTGCTGCACGAGCGAGGGATAAACCCACTAACGGTAGAGGGCTGCGACTGTACTCATAGTGTTACGATACATAACTAATGTTCCCGCCTATTCACTTTGAAAGAGCAACAGCCAGTGAGGAAACTCTAACACTCAACCCACCAATTGTGTAACTTCATCACTCACTCACTCACTCACTCACTCACTCACTCACTCAGTGACAGACTTTTTACCTGATCACAGTGCTGGAGACTGGGGAATGTAAATGTATGTATCCAAAACATTGGATGAAATCCGTTTCAGATGAGCAGCTCCGTATATCTCACTCACAGTCTCTTACAGAATGAGAAGCTGTCTTACAATAATGCTGTGTTTAAACTGATCATTACTAGAACCACCCAGGCAGACCCAAACAGTCTGTTGCTCCATCTCTGCCTTTTTAAATTCTTTCTCACTCAAGCTTTAAACATGCATTATGGTTTATTTACATTCTAAATATCTATATGAGTCAGATCTTTAACAGTTATCATTTGAGCCATCCACAGCCAAATGTGCCATCAGAAATGCCTCATTAGTTTCTGTTTTAAATTCGAAACCTGCTACAATATTGAACTCAAGGTCTAAATGCATCTGCCTCTCAGAAGAAACTGCATAAAGCTGATGTAAATAGATGTGGATAATCATGATAGTGGAGGTGTATTATCATGTATGTGGCTCAGAGGCCTTATGGAATCTGTCTGAAAGTTGGCATTGACTGGAAAAGGTCAGCTCAACTTCGATTTTCTTTTCAAGATCTGTGTTATTTCTTGTTCTCAGTGCAATCACACATAGAGAAGCTGTCTTCTTTATTTGTCTTCTGTGTGTGTGTGTGTCTCTCTCTCTCTCTCAAACTGGTCTTTTAATCAAAGAAATGGTCCCAAAAGTGTCTCAAATATTATGATCCAATAGCTATGGAAATCACGTCAGCGTGATGGAGACGTGGCCTTTTTCTGAAGGACCCCAAGGACCCAGCACTCACAATACAGTCTGGCCTGTCAATCTCAATGTTCCCTTCCAGACGTCATATGTTAGAATTCTTCCAACCCCTACCTGTAGTCTGGAAATACACACACTAATGCACTCATTCACTGACACTCATGGACACTCTTGTACACTCAAGACACACTCATGATAAATCTATACCCATGCTGCATACTTTTACACAACATGGACTTAAACTTACATAATAAGACTTTGAACATGAACCACACATGGAATTACTGTAGCAGACTGTCAGATGTTTCTACTACATCAGACAACAAATCCCAATGCTAATTAAAATACGCAGGCAACGCATCTTATTTAATAGTCCGTCTAGTTCACTCACCGTTAGCGTTTTCATCCAGCTAATGTAGCTCTGCTGACATTTCTGAGCCTCTCGGTGAAAGCTAGACAAACAGTGATTGATAAAGCTGGCTAGCAAGCTATCTACATTTTTTAAACAACTTTATTGAAAAGGAATCTGTCAACATGATGCCTGTCAATCATGTTCAGTCTCGTGTGTCATGTCACTGTTTTGGCCGATGCTGGCTCGCGCCTACGCGAGTAACAGGATGCTGACTGCAGTTGACTTGACGGCCACAGGTGTCATTGTTAACAAGCATTTTCTGAATGTTACATACACAACCTGTAACAATGTAAACCTATCAGGGAGGGTCACACAATAAGTCTCTTTGCTTTTAAGATCTGCAGCCACTTTTATAATTATAATAGCATTTTTAACTTTTCTATAAACTTTGTTGTGGCAAATAAATAAATAGTCCCATCATGCCATCTAAACAAATACTTTTGATCATATTCCAGTTTTAAGGGAAGTTTTAAATCTAGCATGATGACCTCCAGCAAATATTCCACCACACATTACAAGAAGCGTGTCAGTACAGTGCATTGAGTAAAGTTAACTTTGTTGCCATTACTAAAAAATGTTGTTAGGAACTTACTTTGATGAGCTTGTAGATATATTAAAATCCACATAAAAGCATAAACTAAGGCACAAATATGGAAATATTAATTAAGTATCCCACCCTCCTCACTGAGTGATGATCCTTTTTGCTTTGGGTTTCGCTCAAAAGAGCTCATAGCAGCCACCCACTAACATGAGCTTTCCAGTGATCAGTAGTGATGCTGTTTATTTCATAAAATATAGAATTGACTACATAAAATAATCTATTAAATAAAATTGACTAGTTGCAATAATATATTTACAATATCATTTTTATAACTTCTGGAAAATCTTTAAAACGTTAATCAAAAAGAAATGAAAATTCCCTGCACCGACGCTGAATGCATTATTAGTAGGAATAAAAAAAAATTATGGCCAACAGAGTCACTCTGTGTACAGTACTGTAAATTGGAATTTTTGCCAAAGTGAAATACTTCTTAATATGAGTGGAGACTCCAAAAGTGGGTCATGGTCCCTGTTTTTGGTGGGTCCCACCATAACAAAAGAGTGCCCTAATGAGCTTGAGTCCATGGGAGAAGCAAAATTTATTCAATTTCTGTCCCAGGCTGAGAAAGTTTAAAGAGCCACCACAGTAGGGGATTTTCAAGCAGCCCCCTCCTGTGATTCTTCAAATACTGCAACCGTCAAATGGCTTGGCTTGGGATCCAATATACAGTATCACACAGAGGATAGCCCTCTATTCCACTTAAATATTCAAGGCAATTCTATCCTGTTCTCACTGTCCTTGTTGCTGCAGGCCTTTAATGATGGGTCAGGGCCAAAAAATGGGTCATGAGCTTGTTTGTAGTGGCTCTCAGTATGACTGGTATGTTTTCCCAACCCTGGCTCCCAGGGTGACAGTCTACGTATACTCAGTTTCAGCCCCAAGTGACCAGAGTACTGTGTTAGCATGTTTTTAAATGCCTACTGACACTAGCATTAAATTATCCTGTAACATTTGTATTTATTGAAGTATGTTCACACAGGAAGATAAAATACAGTACAGCCCAGTATACCTAAGAATAAGCACAAATAAATATCCAATGGCAACATTCAGTGCGAATGAAAAAGGTAGTGTGGTGGAAATTGTGGGTGTGGAAGTCAGGGTGGTGTATGGGCGTGTAGCATGTCTTTCACTGCAATATTTTCCTAACATTAACCATACTGTGTTTGCTGAGGGTGGATAATGTAGATATATAGGTATGAATAATTATAAAAAAGGTTGACACTGAAAGCTCAAAACTCAATGACCACTATCTTGCCCCAACCTTAATCAAGAAGTTTTTGTGCTTAAACCTATAACTATGCAGGTGGCAAATTTGCTGATGTCACTGAAATCACTGGTGATGTATATTCCTCAAGATTGATGTGGTGGCTCCTGGGTGGTGGCATCTCTCAGTATGTGCTAGTCTGTGCATTCAAAACAGTCCTGTGTAGCTGCTGTAACTTCATCTGTTCACACCTTAACTGTTTTTTTCTGATGGTTTGACCCGTTTAATTAGCTGGGAGTTAAGTAGGTAGGAGAAACAGGGAAATATAGTCTGACTGACCTAAATGGGGGTGGGGGATGGCTTTATAGCTGCCAGAAATGTTTGTGTACACACAGTCCAGGGTATTACTTTCCCTGGTGTTCGTGTGGACATGCTGATGGAATTTAGGTAAAACGGTAAAAGTCTGATTAAAATCACCAGATACCACCCAGTTGTTTTGTCACGTGGCTGCTAATGATCTCATACAGTTCCTGTAGTGCAGTTTTTTCATTTGCATTGTAGACTTTTTGTAGACTGTTTTGTCGGTGTGGAACACAGTCTGCCCATTGAGTGCAATAGCTTGATCCAGGATGTTGTGATGGGGCACAACAGTCTCTGATTTCCCGTTGCTGAGTTAGCCTGAGTCTTATTTCATCCATTTGATTTTCCTGCGACCGAACATTAGCCAGAAGTAGACTGGGCAGTGGAATAGCCTTAAGTCCCGGCTCTCTTCCCCTTCTTCCTGGGGTGATCGCACCGCTTCCAGTGGCATTTGGTCCAGCTGGTCTGGTTTCCACCATGGCATGAAATTCAAGACAAGCTGATAAAAGTGCCAGGTTTCGGTCACAAACAAAAGTCTAACTTCTTACACTGGATGATGTCATTTAGCACAAAAGTTTTGTTCGCTATGGAGTGAGCATTCAACAGCACCATCCTGAGAGGTGTAGAGTGCCGGTTTTCAGAGGGGGAACCGCTGGGAAGGGTACGCAGTTGATGGGGATTCACTCCGCCGCACAGGTAAATTTTGCTCACCGGAGGGAACGCGATCACCTCACCAGGAGTGTCGGGAAAGGCAGGTCGGAGACAGGAAACTCTGCCTTTTCAAACCATGGGCAAGGGGATGTCATTCCATAGAGCAGTAGGATGGCCAGAATGGACAGTGGTGGAGGCCACTGCTGGGATCGTGGGCCGCAGGCACAAATAGGGGCAAGAAAGATTGTGGAACATCATCCCATGGATTTTGAACTATATGATCCACCATAGACACTCTGATGTAGAAGAGTCTGGCGGTCATACACCTGAACAGCAAGTCCATTGTTAACACACAGAAGAACAAACAGAGCAACACAGAGGACAGGTAGGACAAAATGAGACCGGCGGGAAGCAACAAAGCCAAGCTTGTATTTTCCAATGAAACAAGAAGACAAGAAGAACTGGAGAGTGTGCTGTGTCACAAAAAGACAATGACATAAAAACACAATAGAATGAATCATTTGAAAGACATGAGGCAGAAATGTTTGAAAAGATGGTTTAAAATTTAAAAATCAAACACAAAAGGAAATAAAATACTGAGACATAATGACTTGTTCTCAATATAAACCACTGCAGAAGGACAAAATACTGCAATACAGCTGTCAGATCCCAAAAAATACAAGCTGAAGAAAATAAGGAGCAAACACTTCAAGTAGAGAACGTGCCAAAGAGTAACACGTGCTGACACATTTCGACATGCTGTTGAGTGTAATTGCAAGGCACAAAAGTGAAACTGGGTATTTGGAAAACTGTGTTCATAATGCAGCAAGTTTTAGTCTCAGTGTAGGTGGGAGGCATGTTAGTCTCGTGTGTGTCACATCACGTCGCCTACAGAGTGGGAGCACACGCGCGAGCAACAGAATGTTGACTGCAGTTGACTTAACACCGCAGGTGTCACTATTAACAAGCATTTTCTTAATGTTACACACAGCCTCTTTAAATTGGTCCTATAGGCATTATTTGGCTCATTCAAGTGATTGGTTAATGTTAGAAATCTAGAAAACTGCTTTCAGTTTTTGTGCTGCACACACTTGGGACATTTTACAACACACATTAAAAGATAAGTGTACCTATAGGTGTAGGTCAATTTAAAACCATGATAACAAACTATTCCGCTCTTGGATGTAACTGTTTTTAACTGTGTTCTGTTGTTGTCTGTTTGTTTGTTTTCTTGTAAATTATTTTTTGTGTGTATTTATTCTGTTAATTGTACTCTCGACATCATTGAAAATGAGGGCATGCCCTCAATGATTCCTCGAGATTTAAATAAAGGTTGAATGAATGAAAACAAAAAAGATGTAAACACAAGAGTCCGCCTCAGATTTGTTCTGTCGGCAGGAACACGGTCCGCCCGTCAAGTGCAATAGCTTGATCCGGGTTGTTGTGATGAAGCCAGGTCTCTCAAGATGTGGGCACAACAGTCTCTGATTTCCCGTTACTGAGTTATCCTGTGTCTCATTTCATCCATTTTATTTTCCTGCGACCGGACATTAGCCAAGAGTAGGCTGGGTAGTGGAATAGCCTTAGATCAAAGCTGTGCTAGCTTGCGGCGATCGCACTGCTTTCCGTGGTAACTCTTGCTTGTCTTTAGAGAAAATTGCAGCACTAACCTCTGAACTTCAGGAAATGACTAAATGTCAGGTGACTTTCAACAACCAATAGAAAATACATACATACCAAACAACATTTATATCCTATTTTCCAAAGCGATGAATTTAAAAGCAAAAACACTGACCAAGAGTACTATTTTCCAAATCCTTTAGAATTGACTTACCTTGTCCAACGTATTATTTTATTATGTAAAAAGACCATTTTGGAAATTTAGAATTTTGTCTTATCCTGCCAGATGAGGAAATCAATTACAATTATACTCTGTGTCCAGTACATAATATTTTGCTTTAACTCTGCCATAAGTGCCATAAGCATAGAGAAGAAAGTCAGCTCGAACCTCCCTAATTTACACATCATATCTTGTTAGTCAGCAAACAAAACATTCAAGAATTATGACTGCACAACCAGACAACCCCATTATGATGACAGGGATTTTTCAGATTGCATATGTGCTATCACTGACCGCACATTATTTTATAAAATTACAGCACATGTACACCATACATGGTTCGGCTCTATACTTGACCTAGTCTCGTTTAAATGAGCATTTTGTCTCAATTTAGATTTATTCCAGGATAATGCAACATCAGTGTGTACGTTGAAATTATTACAAAATGCATGTCAATGACTTAAAAAGTAATTTTCTTGCATCTGTTTGGGCAGATCTGGACACCCTTTTTCTGTAATAACACAGAGTTTTATAAATACTGATGTAGTAGTGCGGTGTGTCAAGAAACAATATAACTGCCATAACGATGACAGAAACCAGTGCACCTGACAACATAAAGCTGGTGATAGAGGAGATAAATTGCCTTGGAGAACAATAAGCTGTGTGTGTACGTGGACATATAGGCATATGGGTGTGTATGTGTGTGTAAATGGCTCTATCTTATGGCCTCCCATCCCCTTTTATTTTCCATGTGAAAGTGCCCAGTCAGCAGGACTTAGTGTGGATCCCCCCAGCTTGGATAGTTTTCTCCCCAGACACAGACACTCTGCCCCGAAAGGCAAAACCTGACTTCTGGATATTGCCCATATTTCATGTAAATGGTGTTTACCGATGCCTCTATTTGCTTCCACATTGTTTGATTTTCCATCTTCCATTCTTCCTCCCAAAGCCACCGTCAAAATAGAAACAAGACTCCTTTGCTGTGTTTGCTTGGCTGTTTCATGGCTTTAATAATTTAACTGGCTGCGATTTTTTTTTGTTGAATCTCAAGTTCGCTATTTTCTTTCTTATTTTCTTTGACCCTGTTAGAAGCAAGACCTAGGGCCACAGAAAGATGCAAAGGACCATTTGAGCAAGCAAATGTGCAAGCATATCAAATTTAGTATGAATATCAATTTAATATTTCAAATGATCTTGACCCCTTGACCTTCCCTTCAGGTCAAAGTTCTACAGACATAAAATGTCAAATTACATTTATTTATCGCATTTATTACAACCCTTTCAATTTTGGACATCCTTCAGGTGCAGTTGTCAACTTAGTGTAACAGACATGCTTGTCAGAGGAAGAACGTAAGGAACTTTTGAATGTGGTAACTATAACACCTATAATATGAAACTATGTGGACATATTTACATTTTTTACCCCCTCTCAACAAGACTCAAAGAATAGCAAAAACACTTTTCTATTGGGTGTCTCAAGAGTTTTATAGTTGCATTGGTAACAAGTATTATGCCCACTTTTGAAGAAAAAATGCAATGTTGAAAACAAAGTCTTTATAATTTTGAGGAAAAAAAAGAGAGCCCAAGTTTTTCTTCACTATATGAGAAAAATGTTGTTTTGCTAAGTGGATGCATTACACTAAAAAATCTAATCCTTCAACTACTTCAACATCTCTCAAACATGACAATTTTTTCCCTTAATATTTAAATAAGGGAGGCTAAGAGAGTAAAGGTTCAGGTTCAACTGCTGTTGAAAATGAGCTAATCCAGAGGTGCAATTGATATCCCAATTCCACATATGAGAATCTCTTATTTTACAAAGAATTGATTACCTCTCCAATACATGACACACTAATCCCAACCACTACAAATTGACACCATTCATACTGATCAATAGGACTTTGTACCCTACTAATCAATTACATAAATAATGAGACAGACTCACACAGCAGACACTCCCCACAAGACAAGACACAATGGACAGTCTCGAATATTAGTTCTAATATGTATAGAAAAGTTTAAAATTATATTAAATTTTTTCATGCACAGATATTGTAGAAAGTGAGAATAAAGATTAAGAATGAATATTTAAAGATAATACAGGGTTTGCAGAATTGTCAAATGTCTACATTCTTGTTTGGTGACAGGGTTGATCCACTTCCTGCAACCCTAACCCCCATGATGAAGTGGCAATCATGTAGGTTCAATTTTGCATGGTAATACTATCTAACTAGATGTTTCTGTTAAACATTCAATTCAATTCAATTCAGACCTTTATTTAAGACTCGGGGAATCAATTGAGGGAGACCCTCATTTTCACTGATGCCGAGCATGAACAAAGACATCAAACAATCAATCGATAAGTTCAAATAAACAAACAATCAATAAGCAAACTAGTTAGAGGTTTGTTATAGAAGTACAATCATACAAAACAACAAACAATATTAGTTATACATATATATAAGAGTATTCAGTCTTATGATTCCATGAGTCTGCTGCACTAATATCAAAAGCAGTCTTTCTAAGATCAGTCCTGACACAAGGTACCTGAAGAACCAGCCAGTCACTGGAGCAAGTTAAAAGTGGACCAGGGTTCCAATGCAACATAGATGTAATATATGATGGTAATTTTCCAACCAGGGCTTTAAAGATAAACAGATACCAGTGATTATTACATCTCTCAGAGAAGACCAGCCAACCTTATCATAGAGGATACAGTGGTGAGTATTGTAGCTATCACCAGTAATAAACCTCAGGGCTGAGTGGTAAACAGAATCTATGGGCCAAAGTGTGGAGGCAGCAGCATCCTCTTCCTACAGATCAAAGGAAAGTTGGTTTTATTTCTGGATAAAAAGCCAGTCTTTTGTCGTAATTTGCTGGTAAGATTCCTGATGTGGTATTTAAATCTAAATTTGTGATCAAGCCAGATGCCAAGATATTGGTATTCTGTAAGCCTTTCAATATTTGATCCATTTGCAGTAGAGATATGCAGATTAAAGTAGTCTATGTTTTTGGATCGCAGGAAAACCATGCATTTTGTTATATTTGCATTAAGTACCATCTTAAGATTAGTAAGAGCTTCCTGGAGAGCATTAAAAGAAAGCTGCAGGTTCTCCATGGCCAGTTGTACAGAATCAGCAAAACAATATACAATAGTGTCATCAGCTTAAAGATGAGCTTGACAACCATTCAAAGAAGGGACAATATCATTGATAAAAATGGTGGAGAGGATTGGACCCAAAATTGAATCTTGTGGCACACCCTTTGTTACAGGCAAAAACCCAGATGCACTTCCCGACTTCACACACTGACGCCTCCCAAACAAATAGTTCTGAAACCAGTCACCAGCCTTTCTACCCAAACCAATAGTACGTCATTTTTGTAAAAGCAAAGGATGATCAACTGTATCAAAAGCTTTCGATAGATCCACAGAAAGGGCAGCACAATGTTTCTTATTATCTAATGCGAATACTATATCATTTGTCACTCATGTAACAGCTGAAATAGTGCTGTGATTAGCTTTAAATCCAGACTGGTACAGACTTGCAAGAAAGGACTTGAGTTGGTTGTTTACCAAAGATTCCAGGATTTTTGCTAAGCAAGGTAGCAAGGAGATTGGATGGTAATTATTTAAGTCATCTCTATCGCCACCTTTATGTAAAGGAATCACATGGACCAATTTCCAAACACTAAGAAATCTGCCCCTTGAGTAGGAGCTAGTAATTAGGTCGAGATAACAATTTGATTTTGCTTTCCTCACAGCTGAAATACATTTATTTCTAAGTTGTCTAAATGATAGCCAGTGTACAGGATCACCTGAGTGTCTGGCACGAGACCAGGCACTGTTCCTTTCTGGAAGCAAGGCTGACAACTCATGTGAGAACCAGGGTGTTACGGTGTTTTTATTCTAAGATTTTTGAATGGTGCATGTTTATCAATAACTGAAATAAAGGTTTATATCACCTTCCTGCTATTTTTCTGTAAAAATGTTTTTTGCCCATTACATGTCACCATACAATGTGCAAATTCATGCATTTACATCCATAAAGCAGTAGATATCACACTTCACCACACTTCAGCTGTTTTTTGGATAAAACTTACACAGCAGTCACACCTTATGTCTTGCAAACCCAACCTTTCCAGTTACAATGAGTGTGACTGACCCTCAGTGTCTAATGTGGGCACTCTCTGAATTTGATTAACTGTCTAAAGAGGTTTTGTCTTTCTTTTCATTTTGCAAATGTAACAGTGAAAACCCATCTTTGGTATTTGTTGGTAGTGATTACCCCTAAAATACATGGCACCAACCTTAACCACAGCAAAGAGATACCTTTCATATCCACGAATACCTGATACATACACCTGTGCTGAAATCAATGGAGAGCATACAGTATAAATAGCTGTGTATGTGGCATGCCTCACAGTAACTTACACATAATCAGTGTTGCTAAGGCAATTTCAGAATGATGAACATCAAACGACACAGTTCAGGAAACAAACTTGTTGACCAACAGGGTATTGGTCAAGTCTCTCTGCTCATTCAGCTCATAGGTACTGAATGGTGAATTAGTGATGTGGTGGTTATGTTGCCCACAATGTGAATGCATAGAAAATGTGATTGTTCCTATTTGCAGAAAACCCGTCATGGCAAGACACTAGCAAAATGCATCAGGATCAGAATTGACAGGATAGGGAGGATTACACACATTAAATGTGGTGTAAAAAAGAAAGAGAAAGAAAGAAAACCTTAATGACCTCAGTGTCAGTGAAAAAGAGCAATACACACACAGTCAGCTAAGAAAACACATTTAAGCCTCCCTTAAGGCAAGTCCAGTCAAGTCCATCTGGTACCTAACGCATAGCCATTAGTAAAATAATCTGTGAATGGGAATTTGTGCATGGTGCATGTATGTGTGTATATGAGGTACATGGGAAACTGCCCTGAGTGGTTTCACTATATTTTCATAGCTGTATGTGTGTCCATTTTCCTGTGTGTGGAACATTCCTTCAAGCCACCTAACCACTTGAACTTAACGCTGTGTGTGTGTGTGTGTGTGTCTTCATTATACAGACAGACATATAGGAGATTGTTGTGAAACGATCGAGTTTCTACCTAAGACAGAAACAAAAAGAACAAAAAGGTCCATAGATCATTTTGCTGTGTTTAGACATGTAATATAAACCGTTTCTTCAATAAAATGCACTCCTTAGAACACAGATGTTGATGAACTCCTATATATACACACGCATTACAGTGAGCTCTAGTGGGCTATGAGGTTCAGGTTAGGCACTTAGTGGTTAGGAAGAGAGAACCATATTAGACAAAATTTTTGTGGACTGAATTTGTGAGGAGTGACCGAGTCGATTTCCTCAGTTTAGTTTGTAAGGGAGATGCAAGCACACACATACTTTCTCCTCAGTCTACGTTTCCCCAGGTGCCTCATGCAAAAACTCAACACAAAGCTGAAGTTTTGACTCATACAGTATACTGTAAGTTGCTTTATTCAAACCTGGCCTTTTATTCAAATATGTTGCACAGTTATATCACTATCTCTTACAAACTGCGCAAGTCAATATTAAAGCGGCTCCATTGGTAAGAAGGCAAAAACAGCTGCAGAGAGAGATACTGTACCTGCACACTGAATGATGCCCCAAAAAGAGTTATTGAGTACAGCTACGGTGTTTTGATATTATGCCTTCAGGTATTCATATCTATGAGCCTATGAATCCCCAATGAAGATGTAATGGTGAAGGATTACAGCAGGTATGAATATCAGACACAAGACGTAGTGTCAAAACGTCATAGCACGTATGACTACACAGTGAAGACACAA
The DNA here is from genome assembly GCA_003416845.1 of Oplegnathus fasciatus. Taxonomy (NCBI): domain Eukaryota; kingdom Metazoa; phylum Chordata; class Actinopteri; order Centrarchiformes; family Oplegnathidae; genus Oplegnathus; species Oplegnathus fasciatus. The sequence goes on along the minus strand of NTHP01000070.1, from coordinate 695,495 downwards.
TAGAAACATAACGGCAGGTATGAATACCTGATGAAAACGTAATGTCAAAACGTAGCAGGTATGTATACTGGATGACAAGTATCAAAATCCAATGGGCAAATTGCCATTTACTGAGCACATTCCTGCTCTGCAGAAATTGACCACTTTCCACTTTGGGCACTACATGAGCTCTCCTCTAGCACCAACATTAGGCAGACATGTCAACTTTGCAAACAAGGTAATACATATTGTAATGGGCAGACAGCTAGAAAAAAATGCTGAGCACATTCATGCTCACCAGAAGATTAACCCATTTTTACAATCTCCGTGGCTTTGTTCTAGCAGGACAAACTTTACATTTGTAGCCCATGTGGGATCTGCATTCCTGCTGCAGAAGGCAAAAGCAATATTTCATTGGCTGTGAGGAACAAAGATGTAACATTAAACTAAAATGTTGAGCAGTTGGTAGTAACTGGCAAAATTGCCATCTTGCATTTCCACAAAATATGTGTCATTGCCTTAAAGGTGTTCATTTACACCACATGGTCATACTCACAGCTGGATAGTGTGTACACGTCCATGCACACAGGCATATGTGCCCATGAGATTTGGGGGGGATACCATGTCCTAGTTGGCAAGACATGGGGACATCCTCTCTGCCTGGGGAGAGAGAGAGAGAGCGAGAGAGAGTGGAAGTCAGTGATGGAAAGAAGATAGAACAACGCAGCTACAGAGGGATGACATTGACTTGTCCAACACTTTTCCAGTCATGTGAAAGTGCATCTGTGTGTGTCACAAAGAAAGAGGGTGTGTGTACTGTCACATTAGATATGCCATAGATTACTGACACAATGACAAAGCTTTTGCATAGGTGTGTGTGTGTGTGTGTGTGTGTGTGTGTGTTTGTGTGCGGGTGACAGAGGGAGATTCATGCACATCGTTGAGTGCACATTGGCAATGAATGTACATAAGAGCATAACCCTTAGCCAAAGCTACACTCACCCCACACATACACACACATGCACAAACACACTGACAATGACACAGAGACGTTTCGCTTGAATACACACCTGTCCTTTCCCTCTATGGTACACAGCACACAGCCTGACCACAGGCCGTGCTCTGTGTGTGTGTGTGTGTGTGTGTGTACGTGTCAAAGGGCCTCCGGGGTATTCATGTGCACAGACAGCTCCTGTGCAACAGCCTTATTCTCTTTCTGTCCCTCTGTTTTTTTTATTCTGTACTTTTCTTTTTCATTCACTCTTTTTTGATTGCTCGCTCTCTGTTTTTCATACTTACCTCAGTCATTCTCTCTCTCTTTCTCTCCCCAGGGTTCTCTCTCTTTAAACCCATAGGAGGGATAAATCTACTTGATTTTCCTCCGGAAATGTCCCTAGATGTGGTGTGTCAGTGAGTGTCTCAGTGTTTGCGTGCAGACACGTGTACGCGCATGTGAATGTGAAGTGAATGTGAGTGTGTGTTTAGTGTTTTAATAGATAAAATAAAGGAAATAATGTGAATGATGAATATTTGATATACATTAATATTATATTATTTAGACTACAACCTGGTTTGTGCACTTACATGATCTTTTTTTCACATCTATAACACATCTTTTATTGTTAGTGTATCAAAATAATACACCAAGTAAAAGACATATTTTAAGTACATCTTCAGCCACAAAAGGAAAAAAGAACAAATAAGAGAAACTATAAAAATACACCTAACACACACAAAAGTTTTTTAATCACTTTATATTACTATGTTTTTCGTCGAACATCCATCAACAAATAGTGAAATATGTAAAACCTTTGTCAGGAGTGGAGGCTGTCATTGGTTTGACTCTCATTTGACACAAGGTGGTTGTGGATTTATGAGGGGCAGACACAATACCATAAGCCCTTGTACAACTGAATACAATTTATTAAAGCTGTAGTCGGGAGGATTGAGAAGAGAGTGGACTTAGCTTTAAAATTTGAAAGAGTACGACTTCCAGGTCCTTCCTCCTCCGTCACCGCTGCGCACCAGCCCTGCCTCCAAAGCCCCTCCCTGCAGAGTCGCTCGGTCTAATTCTTTCTTTTTAGCTGCTTTTCTTCATTGGTCTTCTTCTGTTTACTTGTCTTTGTCGTGTAAGCTGTTGTTGACAAAGGAGGGATGGGCAGTTTTCTCATTGCTTGGTTGTTCTGTGGTTGTTTGTCCGCCGTTGCGTCCGCTCACTGAAGATATGGAGCTTAACTGAGTTAGCGCATGTGCGGAGGAGGGGAGCTGCTTGCAGTGTGTGCGGGAGCAGTGATTGACACTCCGTCAGATACTCCTCCTGGCTCTGATTGGTTGTTTTGATTCGGGCGCGGTGGATTCTTGCAAATGGCATTCTGAGCAGTAGGTGGAGCCAGAGGAGTCTGATTTTTTTCACAGATTATCTGTCTCATGTACTACTGTCAGGACATAGTGACAGTTTTAGCAGATATTACTAAAAGTTATCTTTATACAGGTTACCTGCTTCTGCTTTAATGATAAAAAAGTTACATTTATGTAGAAACTATATCTGTAAAGTTTTTTTGTGGCTGTAGTTTGTTGTATGTCTGTACTGAATTGCATTAAACTGTACAGGTGTTCATGGTATTTTTCCAACCCCTGTATCTGTATATGTTTATGTTTATTTATATAATTTATTTTCCTATTTTGGGCAATATGATTTTTTTTTCTATTTTTCTGCGGGCAAACATGACCGTTGGGTGGTTGCTCAGTGTCTACTGAGAGTGAAGAGAAGATTTCTTACGTCTTCACACTGGCTTCAGGTTTAAGTTGGGCAAGTGCAGAGAAATTGCATAAGCTGTCAGTCTAAGGCAGAGTCTGAATGCCTCAGGCTTGAACCTAAATTTTCAGGCCTGTGATGTATACAGTGCATGAAGCTGATGGGAGAGCGCTGCTGTCTGGCAGTGTGTAGGTCAGCTGTCATGGGTAATTCCTCTGGAGTCCTTCTAGAATCTATAAATGCAGTGGTTGTACGGGCACACTAATAATCCGATAAGGATGTTATCTAGGCCAATAAGTGAGTAAGGTGGAGCCCATATAGATGTGATAATACTGTATACACCGATCTCACTCGATCAGATTGAGATCTGGGGAATTTGGAGGCCAAGTCAACACCTTGATTTGTCATGTCCCTCAAACCATTCCTGAACAATTTTTGCAGTGTGGCAGGGTGCGTTATCCTGCTGAAAGAGGCCACTGCCATCAGGGAGTACTGTTGCCATGAAGGGGTGTACTTGGTGTGCAACAATGTTTAGGTAGGTGGTACGTGTCAAATGAATGCCAGGACCCAAGATTTCCCAGCAGAACATTGCCCAGAGCATCACACTGCCTCCGCCAGCTTGCCTTCTTCTCATAGTGCATCCTGGTGCCATCTCCTCCCTAGGTAAACAGTGCACACGCACCTGGCCATCCACATGATGTAAAAGACAACGTGATTCATCAGACCAGACCATCTTCTTCCATTGCTCCATGGTCCAGTTCTGACCCTCAGGTGCCCATTGTAGGCACTTTTGGCGGTGGACAGGGGTCAGCATAGGCACTCTGACCGGTCTGCGGCTATGCAGCCCCATATGCAGCAAGCTGCGATGAACTGTGTGCTCTGACACCTTTATATCATAGCCAGCATGAACTTTTTCAGCAATTTGTGCTACAGTAGCTTTTCTGTGGGATCGGACCAGACGGGCTGGCCTTCACTCCCCCACTTGCATAAATGAGCCTTGGGCGCCTATGACCCTGTCACCAGTTCACTGGTTGTCCTTCCTTGGACCACTTTTGGTAGGTACTAACCACTGCATACTGGGAACACCCCACAAGACCTGCCATTTTGCCCAGTCGTCTAGCCATCACAATTTGTCCCTTGTCAAAGTCGCTCAGATGCGTTAGCCCATTTTTCCTGCTTCCAACTCTTCAACTTCAAGAACTGACTGTTCACTTGCTGCCTAATACATCCCACCCCTTGACAGGTGCCATTGTAACGAGATAATCAATGTTATTCACTTCACCTGTCAGTGGTTTTAGTGTTGTGCCTGATCAGTGTATATTATACAGTATAAAATATATACTGAAAGGTATTGAAAGGTATTATTGAGAATACCCTCATCTATCTATCAGAGTATTAGCACTTTTGCAACAAACATATACAGCGTACCAGTCTCTTTGATTGTTTCATGATTTATAAATGTTATAAATGAATGTATGATTTTTGGTTTTTTGGGGTTTTTTGTATCTCTTTTCATGCGTGTGTGTGTGTGTGTGTGTGTTTAATATATTTGGCCAAATTCAAAAAGCACACACTGGGTAGCCAGCTGTGTAAAATATTAAGTGGCATGTCCTTGGGTGGGCAATCTATAATAACACAACTTACTGTTATATGCAGACATAGACATGCAAATACACACACACACATATTTTGCGGTTGAGCTCAGTATTTTACACTGCTACTGTCACAGAATACCATTTGACTCTAATGTGACTTGACTGAAGAAAAGAATTGGTTTCACTTGTTTCAACAACTGACTAAACTCGCCTTCTGGTAAGGCATATGAAATTAGCATTATGTGTTTAAAGGTGCAAAGTGCACTGTGCAAGAATGTGAGAAATACGTTTCCCCACAAGGAGAGGATTACTGTAGATGGAAGTGATACAGTATGACTAGTTTGACGTTGAACTGCAGTGGAAAAAGAGAATAACAACTCTTATGCTTTGAGTGAGGTACTTGCAACCTTCCACGTAACAGTGAGTAATTTAATCCATGCTTAACACTAGAACCACCAAGGGGTCATTTTTACCCCCCTCGCATTTTCAAATGCATGTAACTCTGTTAAAATAAAACCCCTACATCTCTCAGTTCATGACTTTTCCTAAAAATGGGTCTATTAATCATCAAGTGAAGTGTGGGATAAAAAGAATAAAAAAGATCACTTATATCTTGAACTGCAGAGGGGTCATTTTTACCACTCATAGAAACCGCTGTATGCCTAGCCCATTGTTTAGTCAAGATGCTTTTTTGATTGCGAGACAGCAAGTAGCCTACGCTTACAGTAGGCTATACCTAGTTTACTAAAAGATAGAAAAAACAAGAACAAAAGAAACATAAATGTCCAAGAGACACTGGCAATGCTTCAGGGCATGAGTGAGGGAGAATCTGATGGTATATCGATGGCGACTGACGCGTCATTTTCATCTGATGAATCGTCAGCGCGCAGTGTGTGGACAGTGCACAGTGAGTCTATGGAGTGTAAGCTTATGAGTAGTGTGTGTGTGCGTGTGTGTGCAAGTGTGTGAGTGAGAGAGGGAGAGTGCGTGCGTCTTTTCCTGCTGAAGCTCCAGTTCCGTTCATTTGCTCACAGTAGCGTAAACAAAATTACCCTTTATTGTTAAAAAAATGTTTTACATTTTAGCTAATGTTCTTCTTCTGCACTGATTCAATTATTTTAATATGTTCAAGTCTTACTTATTATTCAAAATTAACAACTTCTATAAATGGCCTGTTTGCGCTTTTGAGTTACCAAATATTAGACTTAGTTGGAATATCATTAACATTCAATTGTCATAACATTGTCATTGTAACATTGGTAACACTGTCATTAACACTTAATCAAATAACTCCTTGCAATGTGAAAGGGTTGTTAGCACTGACGATCCCACTGAGCTCTTTGCAGCTCTTTGCATTGGTTTGCCTGTCAGTATGACTGTGTCCCAACAGCTCTCACCAACACCTCACTGAAAATAGTGGGCAGCTGTTTGAAACAAGTTGCTTGGACATGACGGGGAATTGAAGTAAAAGAAAGTCTAGTATAAAAAAGTTGAATAACTAGCAGCCCTGATCATTTTTTTTTTTTGGAAGTGATTCACCAAATAAAAAGGTAAAAGAGTGAATATATTGAAAAGGATGCCCACTTTGCTTTGTTTCTACTGCATGTGTAAGTAATGTTTGCCTAAAGAACTAAATGTTGATATTGTACTGATTGTCTTCCAGACCTGATGGTTCTACTATCACCATCATATGATTTGTCATCAGTATGATGAAATCAAAATAATTGACATACATATTTTACGCATTTAGACAAGCTCATGATGTGCTTGTTTTCAGTGTGGAAAGATATCTCATCAAACTTCAATCAAACCAGTCCAATAAAGTGAAGGTCAGCAAAGTGGTCTCAAATAAGTTCTGGCAAACCGTTGGAACGGATGGAACGGAAGGGAAGGGAAAGCAGGGCTTGGTTCAGGCTGTGTTCAGCAGGGGAAAAGAACTGCTGACCCTGACTGGGGATACTGTTGAGTAGTGGAAAGAGCACTTTGAGGAACACCTGAACCCGACTAACACATCCTCTGTGGAGGAGGCAGAGTTTGAAGTTTCAGGGGAAGCCTCACCCAGATCCCTGGCAGAGGTCTCTGAGGTAGTCAAGAAGCTCCTCAGCAGAAAGGCGTGAGGTGTGGATGAAATTTTCCCTGACATGCTCTTGACACTGTTGGGCTGTCTTGGCTAACACCCCTTCTCAGTGTCGTGTGGAAGTCAGGGACTGTGCCTGTGGAGTGGCAGACTGGAAAATTCCCATTTTTAAAAAGGTGGACTGGAGGATGTGCTCCAATTATCGGACACTGCTCAGCCTCTCTGGGAAAGTTTATTCCAGGGTGCTGGAAAGGAGCCTCCGACCAATTGTCCTGCCTCAGATCCAGGTGGAGCGATGCGGATTCTGTCATGGCTGTGGAACAGTGGATCAGCTGTTTACCCTTGCAAGGTTGCTGGGGGAGTCATGGGAATTTCCCCATCCAGTCTACATGTGTTTTGTGGACTTGGAGAAGGCTTATGACTGTGTCCCCTGGGGGGTGCTGTGGGCGTATGGTGGACCAGGGCTGCTGCTATGAGCCATCCGGTCCTTATATAATGAAAGTGAGAGCTGTGTCTGTATTCTCAGCACAAAGTCAAACACGTGGGCTTTGGCCTCAGTCAGGGATCTCAGACTATGACCTGAGGCACACTGGGGCGGCAGAAAGTTTTTAAGAACACCACAGCAGGTGTGAGATTATTCTTGTTGTCTGTCCAAGAAAATACACTGCGATTGATGTGGTCACATCAGAGGCCAAAGGCCATCAATTTAATTTGAATTGTATGAAAACATACCAATAAAAATGGCATTAGGGGCTTAAGTAAATATGAATACCTATTGAAGGCCCTATTTCTGATCCCACCCACTGCTAGTGTTTTACCATCCTTGGGCCTGTTTCACCCAATTTGCAACACGCAAGCTATGATTTGCAACATGAGATTGTTTCCTCTCCCCTTAATTTTGACACGTTTCACTAATCAAAACAAACACCATACAGTGGTTGCGACTCATGCATGAGGATTGGTAAGACTTGCAAAGTTATCAACAATTTGAAAGTGACAATCATTTGTGAAATATGACCCTGCCACCATTTGCGATCTGCGTGTAAGCAGTGCTCGCAAATCACTTTTGTGAAACGGTGAACACATGATATGGGTCAAAAAGAGTATGGTGAGCTTTAAATAGATGATCCATATTGTTACCGGAAGTGTCTTTCAGAAGTTGGAGTTGACCAAGCGTGTTGAAGGCCACAAGTTGATGGTTGTGTTTTGTTGTCAGGAAGGAATAACTTTTGCTGACCACATTCAACTTTTGCATGCAACACTAAGTAACAGTATCCTTGGACTCTTTTTTAAATTATTTTTTAAAAATATTACTTTTGGGCAAGTTATGCCTTTAATAGATAGTTGCATCTCTCTTTCCCTCATTTCCTGTCATCTCTCTACTGGCACTAAGGTCCCTAGCTGGACTCAAATCCCATCCTTGGACTCTTTTGCTTGAATATACTATGCCCATGTCAGATAATTCCAGTTTGAACATGTCCATGGCCATACACAACCAGATTACATCTCAAAGCTCAGTTTTTACAATGAAATTCAAGTCTGGAAAACAACCACCAAAAACCAACTAGTCAGCAAAGTATGGGGACTATGTACCGTAAATTACGTAATAATGTTACTTGCAACCTCTCTAAAGTCAAATTACACTGACAACAATTCAAACTAACTAAATACTTAGTAAACTACTTACCCATCTCTGCCATCACATCAGCTCTATATACAGTGCCAGCCACTCAGAATTGTGGCTCCCAGTCGGAGGCTCTCTGGCTGCCAGCCGGCTGGGATTCAGTTTCCTGCCATTTTCCAGCCACTGGGAGTCCCCCCTCCTGTTGCCTGACAGGGTGTGTCTAGATTCGACTGTGTCATCATGAGATGGCGCTTCTTTCACAAAAACACATTCACACATAAACCAGTGTGTGACGGCCCACAGTACACTGCATGTTTCTTTGTGTAGGTCATTGTTTGGACAGTATGTCCAAATGAAAATAATCATAAGACCATACTGTATGATGTATGATAGAAATGTAATTAGAGAGAAGTGACTGTCAAAATTAAACCTACCAAACAAACTCCCAGTATTTATTTATTGAGTGAGGATCACTTGGAATTGTTTTTTTTTTTTTTTAAATTTACACTGTATTAACAGTGACAGTGAAATAGCTGAAATGCACCATTCAGAAAACACTTTTTTCTTTCCACTATTTTTGTTGGGGCCACTCATTAAGGCAGCTGAAATACACATAGTCACCCCTCTACCTCCTATTCCACCTGAGTGCCTGAAGGGAGATGAAAATGTGTCGCCTTTTCAAGTAGCTGATACCCATTTGAATAGAGAGACAACCTGGACAAATGCACGATGAGTGTTGTTTTGTGATAAAAAAAACAAAAAAAACCAGAGGAATTTACAATTGCGTGACTCTTGTAGTCAAGAGCACTATTTTGCTGCTTTTTATTAATTTTTATTTCTAATTTACAAAGTATTAATAGCGACAGTGAAATAGATTTGCATGCACCATTCACAAAACACTTATGGTTACTTATTTTATTTCAGTGGGTGTGTGTTTTCATCAAGTATATCTAGACAAAGAGCTGTGTTTGGGCTCTACAGTAACTAGCACCAAATTTGCAGTGTTTACCATTTAAACAGTAAGGGAAAACTTTATTTACCTTGTGAAACGCTGTCTACAACCAATTCTTAATTATTCGTGCCTCATTGTAAATCACTACACCACTTCACTAAAAGTATGCACTGTGTGGGAAGCACACTCCCTTATACACATCAAATATGATGAGAACAGCTGATTTTAGGCGCACTGGCTCACTGAAAATGGCCAGTGGCAATGGTCACAGCTGATGGCAAACTGTTTCAGCTTCCATAATTGCTACACCTCCTGGTGGATAGATAAAGCACTGCAACTGGTTTCCACACATTGTGCTTAGGGGTGTAATAAGACGGAGCCATGTTCATTACGTCATCGAGGGGGGGTCTCATTACAGCAAAGGACCCAGCAGGGATCCAGCGGGGGTCTGCCATGGATCTGCATGGGCTGTGTCATGACCAGCCATCAATTCTGGATGGATGAATCTGTAGTTACCATAATTGCAACACCTAGTGGTTTCATCATTGCCACAAAACCTGTCTTGCTTGGCAAGGAAGAATGTGGAGATCATTTAACGTGTCTCAGTTTCCTTTCACCTAGATGACATTCATTGGTCTTTTTTTGACTGATGAAAGGCTGATCCAGAAGCGTCCAAAAGATTTTAAGATTATATGGCTCAATGTATGCAGGGAGAATTTCTAATGCATGGACAGGACAGTCGGAAGGCTGTCTCTCTGATATGTTCCACGATTTTTCATTTTTCTTTATTTTCTGAAGATTAACCAAATTAAATTTGGGTTACTCTGCATGTTTCCTAATTGTTCTTCTTTATTCTTTTTATTTTTTTATTTTGAAAATCAATATATTAAAATTGCACTGAGTGACTAGGAAAACAACATTTACTACTACTAGGTGTTGGTGGATTGACTCAGTACTATACTATGTTTTGAGGTTGTGGTTTTGATGTATTGGACAATATTAAAAGGTATTTGTAATAGTTTGTCCACCCCATGTATATATACGGTTATATATACGATGAGCAAAAATATTAGAAATGCAATGCAACACCACCACAGACTAGGTGCAGTGGTTAACACTGTGGCCTCATAGCAAGAGGGTTCTGGTTAATTGGTGACTCTAAATTGCCTGTAGGTCTGAATGTGAGCGTGAGTGCTTTGTCTGTCTCTATATGTGGGCCCTGTGATTGACTGACAACCTGTCCAGGGTGTACCCTGCCTCTTGCCCAATGCCACCTGGGATCGGCAACCCTCAAAGGATAAGTGGTATAGATAATGGAACCACCACAAACTATATACCCTCAAACATCAATGTAGGTGAGACAAAGTGATTCAGATGTAATAGGCACAGCACAACTCAGAACTTCCCTTTACCAGTTTAATGGCAGGGTGATTTAATGTGTGGTCTAAAGGGGAACATTTACAAGAATCACATAATACAAGAACCACAGAATAATCAAGTTATACATGAACACAATTGCCATTATATACAATACTGAACAACATAAATAGTGGATAGCAAATTCAGGTCATTAATAGACTATATGCTCTCTTACTCTTGTGAGCGCTTACAGTAATGTGACAATATCAGTGAAAAGAGTAATAAACTACACTTACTTTCAAACTGAATCATACGCCTCATCAAGGGCGTAACATTAGTTTTAAAAGTGGGGAGGACACAATAAAGCGAGGGATCTGGGGGTCCTCTCCCATAAAAAAAAAGAGGATTTGATTACCATTTTCTGCATTTCTACATGCTTTTATCATATTCCCAGCTACTTAAAAGCAACACATTATGATCAAGATGGCTATCATGCTTGGTTAAATCATTCTGTCAGAAAAGTGGTAAATATACAGATGGGTGACAAATTAAGGGATACACCAACATGAAGTGTCTTAGTATGGAGTCAGGCCACCACGAGCCTCCAGAACAGCTTCAGTGCTCCTTGCCAAGTCTGTGGAACTGGAGGGATGAACACCATTCAAGATATTCCCTCATTTATATCTACAACCTTTATTTAATCAAGTAATATCATTGAGAAAAAGATCTCTTTTGCGAGAGAGACCTGAGTACAGCAGATGGAAAGAAAAATAAACAAAGCCAGACATACAAGGACATACAGCATCAGAGACAGTCACAGACATCACTGAATAGATCTGAAGAAAAAAGTTTATATATAGATGTAGATATATATATTTATATCATTTTGTGTTATGGAGATGGTGGTGGATAGCATTGTCTTACGTGTTAGTTCAAAATCTTCCATAGGAGACCTGGTGACTTTAAAGGCTGTAGCATTTTATTTACATAATTTTCATACTCACCAAACCATTCAGTGAACCCTGGTGCACAGAAGCGTCTGCATTTGATGTGTATCTCCACTCTTTTATTCAGGTTTTTCCTTCAATTTGTCCCCCGTCTGTACATTAGAAAAAGCTATCTTATTTTCAGCATGTTTAACGCATAACCCCTACTGAACATCACATGCTGTGGTATTCAATTATGGATATATGCTGTACTTATCAACAGATAATATCCCATTTGCAACTTCAGTCACAACATATAAGATATTACTTTATTCATCCAGAGGGAAACTGTTGTGCAGCAGTTGCAATACAAAGTAGAAAAAATGCAAATATACTGAGTACAAATATAAAACAATAATACAATAAAATATAAAGATTATAAGTAAGGTGCAAAACAAATGTACACAATGTCAGTAATGTAACAGGTTAATGGTAGGTGTCATAATTATAAGTATTGACTGGTTAACTGTTTAACAGTAAGGTGCAAATCCAAAAATATCTCTTACACCAGGAGTAAGTAGTTAACGGTATGGACCATAATAAATAAACAGGTTAAACAGTGATGTCACGGTGGTAATGGTAAATAAGAAATTTATAACATTATAAGAAATTTATTAAAATATGAAATATGTATATATACTATATATACTATATATATATAAGAACTCACACACTGTCAACAGTTTTATCAAGATCACTGTAAATTAATGTGTTATTGTTGTATATAGCTTTTGTGCCTAGTACTCTGTATTATGAGGAATACATTATGATTATACCTTCTCACTGTAATACAAAATACATGCCTTTTTTACTCCCTTTGTTAAAAATATAATAATAAAACAACACTGTATAGCCACCATCTCATTGTCTTAAATTGAATGACTTATAGGAATATAATCCTTCTTACCTTCATGTATCAATACTTGACTTTTACATTTTACAAATAGATGTATTGTCTTTTATGCAATTAATTAGCCTGCTTTGGAACTTTTTTCCTGAAATCTCAGATAGGTCCCAGCACCATTTACATTTCAGGCTTTCCAGTGTCCCTACCATATAAACCTGTCTGCCCAGATGCCAACATGCTCTCTCTATAATTTACAAATATACTTTCATACACCTCTAACTGTGCTGTCTTCCGCACCTCGATGTTTTCGTTCCCATTGTTTTCCGTGGTAAATGTCTTTTGTTTTCGGCTATACATGGCCAACAAGCCGATCGTAACACACTTTAAAACTAATTCTTGTGAATGTATTTCAGAACCATACTGATCTCAATGCTGAATGCAGGTAGAAAGCAATACTTGAATACCCCAGCCATTCGCTGAAGGCAACACGCTGTGAAAGCTTTTTGTTTGTCTTTTATTCCGCGCAAAATTAACAACCGAACGCACCATAAATTACACACCAGTTGTGTCTTGATTGTTCCAAAATTTTAAGGTTTTGTCCCAAGTCTCCTCTACAAACTCCATCTGAGACAGACATATACACTATTTCACTATGTTTGCCTATTACTCAAAAAATAGCGTATCCAATCTGTTCCCCATTGATCAGTTAAAAGGTCATATAGTTCCAGTACTCCTATGCGTTTTGAAGCAGTAATTTAATACATGACTCACTAAATGATATTTCTGTTAAAACTCTAAAGTCGACTGTTCTCTGTAGAACACTTGATTGTGTCAACTGACACTGACATTGATTGCAAAATTACTGAAAGAGTAAATATATTCTTTTACTTGTACACTTGAACACTTTTACAAATTGAAAATAATAGAAATAATAATAATACTTACCATCATTTAATACATAATGTTCACCCTGGCTTTCAGATAGTAAATACTACGTGGAGAAAAAAGAACCGCTGTAAAGACACTGTGACACAGTTCCATTCTGGATTTGTGGTTTGTGGATGACATCGCAGGGTTTGTTTTTGCTCAGAAACAGTTTCTCCAGTGTGTCCATCACAGTGTGTTGTGTAAGTCTAAAAAGCATGAAAATAATTCTGAGAAGTAACCAAAGGCAGTGGAATTTACAATCCTAATATCTTGACAGCCTCATAGGAGTATTGTATGATCACTTCCAAGTCGTTGCTTTGAGGTGGCAAGTTCTCATTACAATTATTCCCAAGTGACGTGTTTAGTACCTATGTATTATGCACCACAATGCTTTTCTCAGAGACTGTTCACATCTAAAATTATAACTAAATCTGAACATAAAATCATTTTATGAAACTCATGCTCAGCCATAAGAACTGGCTTAGAGTGCAGAAACTTCACTTTCCAGAACCTGATTTTTTTTTTCACATCAGTGAACGTGCCTGTATTGTACTGCATTTGTCAGCAGATTCACAATCCCTTCCAAGACTGTTGACTTGCCCTTGGGCAAGGCAGTGACCCACAAACCGCTCCAGGGGCATCAGTCTCTCCTCTAGATATGTGTGTGTGTGATATTTGTGCATTCATATATATATATATGTGTGTGTGTGTGTGTGTGTGTGTGTGTGTGTGTGTGTGTGTACACACAAAGTAGCTACATAATATGGCAAAATAACCATGTTTTATTAATTTAAATGAAAGACTGGTTTGAATAGTACGCTGTAGCTGTGGCTGTATGGTCAGCCTCGTCCTGTATCCGTTTTATACAGCCTTATTTTTTTGTGCTCAGACTGAAAGTGGGAGAAACCCCACCTAATTAACCGGGTGTCTCACTATATAGCCTTCTCGTGCTGCTCTCGCTCTCCGCCGTCACCTGTCACACTCAGGGCATACAGTTCAAAGTTACGGCTGACCCTCCACCACCCCACAACAACCACCCGTACCGATCATTCATGTAGGCTTAGCTACACACACACACACACACACACACACACACAGTCACTAGCGCACACCCGCACGCCGGCACACCGGCAGAGACGTCAGGATTGGACGCAGCAGGGGATCCCCAGCATTCCGTTTCTGCCTCGCTTGGCGTATCATCATCTTTTACCAGGAGATGAGCTCGCGGCGGCTCACACTTGCAGAGGGCAGCAGTAACAGAGGACAGTCTTGTTTCTCCGTTTTACTGGAGCGCACTCTCTCGCTCCCCCTCTCTCTCTTCCTTTTGCCGTGTCTGTGCTACAGAGGCTGTTTTTACTGTAGCTGTCGCGTGCGCCGGGCGGCCGGGAATGCGCGAGGAAAGAGCAGAGAGCAGAGGGGAAAAGGTGTTTTACCACCTGAGCGATTTCTTTTCGAAAAGAAAAAGACACCTTGGACGAGAACATAGCCAGCTTTAATGAACTCCGTGTTAGTTTGCTCTCCGCTGTAGAGGCAGGAGAACCGATCATCGCAGCTTTCTCCACTGACGACACTTCGCTCATTTCACGTGTGCGTTGTTCTGACAGCCGCGCGCGCCGTGCCGCCTGGACATAGTATCCTCGAACCTCTCTGTCGACGCGCGCTGTTTTTTTTTTTTAATAAAACAAGTACAATTTAAAATTACACACTCTGCTGTAAGAGGAAGAAAAAAACACCTTTTTCTGTCCTTTGAATGAAGCTCGATGGGAATAACGCGTTTAGAAACGTGAGTAAAGTAGTGAAAAGGACGGTGCGGCAAATATGGTGAATGCGCTTTTCTACTTTTGTTTTTTCTCATTTGCACCATTAGGATTGAAGTCGACAAGCTAAACAAGGAAGAAGTTTTTGTGGGAAAAAGTGGAAGAAAACAACCGAGTACAAGACGGTGGTCGTGAAGTGGGAGAGGAGGATCCCCGCACTGTAGAGAACAGGTAGGACTGACAAAACAATAAACCTGAGCGAAGGGGAAAGAGACAAAGTGGGCCACATGTAATGAAACACTCTGTCAGTGTGAGTACTATAGAGTCTGTCTGACGAGCACTTCGAGGTTAACTCCATGTCGTACCCACTACAGATGTCTCTCTCTCTCCGTTAAAAATGGCAGGTCAGCGCCGTTTGGCACAGACGCACCACACAAGGCACCAGAATATCCTCCAGCTAAAACAAGTTGACCCCACTTGTTTAATACAGTTGTAACTCTTCTTACTGGCTCGCTTGTACTGTCCTGTAAATGTAGATGAGCGGACGAGCCGGCAGTCACAGCCTGTTAGAAAAGTTTATTTCACTGAAAACACGCTCAGCGCTTCTAAACCAATCATATGCCGAAAATCTGTGTGCTGAAAATCTAAAAAGCGTCTTGAATCTCAGTTCACGACGCACCCAACCATCGCCGCTCAGCCAGGGTTAATTCACTTCACAGTTTTTTGACTGGATAACATGGCGTTCTTTACGTAGCCTACTTGAGATTTGGTTGGTGGATAGATGTTCAGTTCATAACGTGTTTTATTGTCAACATTTAGTCGCAAATTGCAGAGACCGATAATCTGATCAAATCATACGCGAATAAAGGTGGCTGATTTCACACTGTAGCTTTATTCTTTTAGTGGAGCCTATAAAGGGAAATGTAAAGGTCAGATAAGAGGAGAGGGCCTGGGAGTGAGCTGAACAAAAGAAAAAAAAAAAAGAAAAGTCAAGTTGAGTTATTTAGCATTGAAAAATCTGCAATATACCTTTGCCTATCGAACTGACTAAATGGGAGAAATTGCTTTTCTTTCTCAAATGTTTTCACATGCATATTTCTGGAATTTCAATTTAAACGTATTGTACCAAATCCTAATTTGATTTAGTTCAATTCCAGCCTGCTGTATAGGAAGATATTCAATAGTGATTGTATGAATGAATTTTAGAAGTGGAGACATACTGTAATAGAGGTGAGAGTGAAACCTATTATTTTAACTGTCATTCTCCTGCGGTCTGTAATTTGGGCAATTTATTGTGAATTAAGTAACACTGAAATTAAACTGTTCCTCCTCTAAGTGTTCCTGCACATACTTTGAAAAACCACTGGCATATATGACACATTATTACAGTTGTAACCGTTAAACCTCTCTTCTCATATTGATTACAAATAAGACCCCACTTTGAAAGAGGAGTGCCTACATTTGTGAATTTACCCACTGCCTGTGGTACATTTTGAGGAATAATCCCTGTTAGAGGCTCGTCTCATCTTGTGAGCGCGTGTGTGTTTGTGTGTGTGTGTGTGTGTGTGTACGTGCATGAAAGCTAAAGGTAAAAGCTGTTCTGCTCTGTTCATTTAATCTCTGTCTTTCTCTCCGGATTACTTTCTCTCAAGGATTACAATCATTACAAATCTCTGACTTACCGGACATGATGGGACATTACGTGCAATATCATGGACATAATCATGAATGCTTACCTGTACGTCAGATTTGATTGTACATACATAGCTATATGCCACTTCTCATACATATGTATATACAGCTCATCAAGAATGATCCTTACCGTTAACCTGTTTATATTTTTGGCATTGTATATATTTTACATTTGCACTCTATATATTTTCACTCTTTTCTACTTTGTACTGCAACTGCTGCACAACAATTTCCCTCGGGAAGAATAAAGTTCTGTCTCTTATCTTAGACTGGTATGAGATATTGTAAGCACAGAAATTCACACTGTAGTGAGGGGTAAACCGGCAAGGTAGACACTGAGTGTCTCTCTCTCTCTGCGTACTTAATATCTCTGTCCCTTACATTTCTAGCGGCACTGTTTGGGCAGTCAACCCACGAAGGTCCTGTAATATCCTTAATCCCCATGTAAAATGTACAAGAGGCTTTGTGCACTCTGTAGTTTTTACAAATGTGCACTCTATTTTGTATTTTTCTGTCACTTTATATGTGAACTTACCCACTGATTTGAACTCAAATTCCAGTGATGTGTTTGACATTTTGTCTTGCCTTCCTTTCTCCCCTGTGTGTTTTTAAAATTGAGAGCACATGTCCTTGATCTCTACACTGCAGTCTATGACAGGTACTGACAATATCTTTTTCTCATTCAGTTATTATGCTTTGGGATAAGTGGATACAATGTTCAAGTTAAATTTCATGGAAAATCTTACATGGCCTGTAGCTTTACGGCAATTGCAGAAAAATTTCAGCGCTCTTGTTCAGAAATTGAAGCTGCTGTAGTTTCTGTACAACACTAGTGTGGCTGTCAGTGCGGTACTGCAAAGGTGAAAGGTGTGTTAACTGTGACCTTGAGTAAAACAATCCATTAAAAAAGGGACCTTACCTTTTTCATTAAAAACAATCTTCGTATCGCTTTTGCATGCTATGTTTATCTTGAATGTGTACATGTATCTGGCATTTTGGTGTGTGGATGTGTGTATGATAAAGACTTCACCATATTGTCACGTATGTATTGTCTTCTTCTTTTTCATGGTGGCATTACAGCAAACTGAAACAATTTTTAGCCTCTTTTTAGCCTACAGCCTCTGCACAAAAATGGACGTACACTGTAGAGTCAAGTGAAGCCATTTTAGTTAAATGCATATTTGTACTTTAAATGTAGAGACTGTGCTTGTTTTAATCTGTACTATTAACAAGAGTAGTCTAACCATATAGAACAGTCATTAGTTACAACAAACAGGCTGAAGATGAAGGTAAATGAATTGTGAGTGGTGTTTGCACAGACACTGTAGCACTGTGGAAGTACACCCACTGTTAGTTTCACAGATGGCTCAGGCAGACCCCTCACTACACACAAGAAGAAGTATTCTGAATCTATTCTAAGTAGCTTGTTCTTTTTTTTCTTTTAACATAAGTAGCAGTAAAATTCACATCATCTTTTTTTAGTTCATCTATGGTCCCCTTGGTTTGGATGCTTTCTTTCACAGTCCACTTGAAGTGCTGTATGTTAGAGCTTCCCAGTAGCACTCAAACACGCGATAAACATTTCCAATTAATGCGCACCACAATCAAGTGTCTTTTTTTTTGCACAATTTGGTTTAGTGCATCTTTCCGACTATATACACTTTTAATAAACCTGGACAATCGTCTGTAAATGGGTTCCATATGTTTTTATTACATATTCTAATATAGTTAATACTGGTTATCTTTTATGTTTAACTGGTTGATCACCAGTTAATCGCAAAATGTATACAGCAAAATGTATACACAGAAGCAAACGTGATAAAACAGTAAAAGCAACAAGAGAAAGAAGAGCAGAATTTTCACAATATGCATCCCACCTATGATTACAGTAGCTTCAGAATGAACACATTACAAGTAGTCTTAGTAGTGCAGAACATCTACATCTATTTTTCTGTCATTCTGCCATGTTGTTTGTTGGTGATCCAACAATTTAAGCTATATCACATCCAAAATGCCTTAATGTTATTCTGGCAGTGGAGTTACACCTTTTATACTGAAGTGCAACAGTGCTGACAGAGGTTTGACTTGACTCAGGGAAATTCAGTGATTCCTGCATGTGGGAAACAAACTCAGTTTTTAAAGAAATCAGCAAACTAGATGTACATTTTCTGCTCAATGTGTAAATATTTAAATGCTTAATATTATATGCCATATATATTGTATATTATATATTATATATATATGATAATTGACAGATTAGACACCATGAGACTTAATCTGATATAAAAGTGTGTAGAAATGTGTGAGTTTAAGTTGTAGTATTAGTGTGTTTTAATTGAATGTGTTCGTCATTTTATGTGTATGCATATGTTTGTGTGTGCGTACATACACACCATCATGAGTTAAGTGAATTTGCATTTGTTTGAGTTATGCACACCTTACAGTACAGAAAAAAAATAGAAACAGTGTGTGTACTGTATGTGTGTGTACGTGCGCACATGTGTTTTTGTGTCTGTCAATATGTTATCACAAACGGTCAACCAGCAAGAGACAGACAGACAGTGCAGCAACAACCTACAGTTACCATTCATGTTGTCACTGTGTCAAGTGACTGTGTGTGTGTGTGTGTGTGTGTGTATTCCTGTGTATGCTTTTGTGTGGACTTGAAAGTATGCTGTGTGTATTTCTGTGTGCATGTACCTTGTGGGCTGTTTCTACTGTGTGTATATATTTTCAATAATTACCACGAGAGCCCTCAAACTGAAGATTTATCCGCATTGTGTGCGTGCGTGTGTGTGTGTGTATTATCCAGGGAGTGCTCAGACTGAAGATCCAGCTGATGAAAGCTACCTGGAGCTATATAAATTGACCCTTTGTCCAATAGCAGAGCCTGTGTGTGTGTGTGTGTGTGTTACTAAGCCTACATCTTGACTGGAAATCGGGCAGAAACAAAATGTTTTAGTTTCGTCAGAGTTTTGTTAGGGATGCGGCACCAGATCCATCAGGCACTTACTGCTGCTATGCTTGTATTTTGTGATTTTGTAGAGAATTCCTCAGTTTTGAGTAAGTAAGTAAAATATTGACTGTATTGTTAATTTAGAACTAAAAAAATCACTTGCTGGCTGGCTGCGTCCGGGACATATTGTGTGCATTCTGCACATTGTATAAATGAATGGAAGTCAATACATTTTCTTGTAAAGTTTGCAAAACCCAAGTTTATACGTGTGTGTGTGTGTGTGTGTGTGTGTGTGTGTGTGTGTGTGTGAGTGAAAGGAGTGTAATGGATGTGTATGCATTGTGTCCTGATTGCATTTACGCAATGTTTTTTTGATTGTTTTTTAAATTGTAGATTGCTTAGGGTGTTAAAGCTAATAAAAGGTAGTCATTCTATTAGACACAACTTTAAACAGGTTACTACCGGGGACATGGAACTCGAGCAGCCGACAGGTTTAATCCCTTCAAACCTCTTGTAACCACCTGGACCTACTAAAACTACACCCACACACTCTTTTGTTTTGGCTTAACAAAGTAAAATCAAATATCTCGTTCATATTCATGTTTTGTTACATTTATTACTTTAAGCAAAATTTACAATAAGTACATTAAATTTTAGCTATGTTTTACAAAATCAATAAACCTGTGGAGGGAGAATTGTATACTATATATATATGTTTTTTTTTGCTTTTTGGCTTTATGCACTGGTTCACTGTCCCAGTGTGGCTTTCTACCGGCCCCAAGTTTTTTTTCTCTTTTTCTAACTTTATTGCTTTGTTTGGGGAAATTTGAGGGTAAAACCAAGTTTACCATAATCACATATTTGGAAGTGAAAACAAAAATCTTTGTCTTTATCTTTTAAATAATTTAATAATCGTTGCATAGAAATAAAGATCACGTTACAGGAATACAACAGGACTATTTTTTGGGAAAAGTAGGTTACAGATGCAGCATCAGGATAAAGAGGATGCTTGTAGCAACTTGTTAATATTTGCAACTACCAGCTCCACTGCCTCAGTTGAGATGAGGCTTTGGATGCACAGCAGGAGTCCGCAGTAGTGGGGCCGCGCTGTGCACTCTTTCAAGATAAAAAAAAACAGGAAAACTTCAGAATGAAAAGGAAAATATTTTAATATTTGTACCATTATCTTTCCTGTCACCTTTCGTGACAAAGTCGGCTACTTGCTTCTGTCAGTTAATAATAGTAAATACCTGTGTGCCTATGCTGTGCAGGTTGGAAATGTGCTCAAGATGTTAAAATTCAGTTTGAATATTGGTATTCGTAAATATATCATATTTAAATATCATGAAATTGCAACAGGGTTTTTTTTTTTAAAGTTTATATTTCTGTAAGTGTCAGATCAGAATTGGACCACATCAGCGTAGGAGTGTAAATTTAGCTTAAATTCTGTATGTCCACATAAATTCATTGGATCAGATTTACACTTTACATTCTCCCCGCCTGGGGACATCATTCTCCTGGTATTGCCAGGATGGAGAGGTATAAATGGTTTGTGGCTGCATTGAGGTCTTTGTATAGCAGCTGACATTGTGCAAGCTTCGCCTGAGCTTGAAGTATATAAAGAACTAAAAAGGCCCTATGAATGAATAATAAAATATACATTATGCTGCATAGTGACAGCAGAATATGTTGAAAAGTCTTGTCTATCAACTGTTTTCACAATACTTTCACATGACCTGATTTGAATACATGCTGTGCTATTTATTTAACTGCTTTTAGTTGGGTTACGCCGGGGACACTTATAATAAATAAACGCATCACCAGAGCAGTAAATCACTTAAGCCTTCTTTTGAAGCTAACAACAGACTGCTCTAGTTGTCGAAGTGGCATAACTCATCTCTATTATAAAAAAAACCCAAACAAATAATGTTTTGATTATTTATTTTTTTAGACATCTACTTCCAACTCACAACTTTTGCAAGACTCCTGATTGAATGCGATGTAAGACTGAGCTCACTGTCTTTCTGTGATTCCCTTCTTTAGGATTAATCATTTTAATGTGCCCTCACTGACTTTCACTTGGCTCCTCTCATCAGGGAAATTCCTTCTGCCATCCTTTGTGCTGTTGTGTTACCCAATAACTTGAGTCACCTCTATTAAACATACAGTATTGAGTGATAAGGGAGCAAGACAACCACAATACAGAATTCCATCTCATAATTTATAATTTCGCGTGCAAGACCCACCATGGCAGAGCATACACACCTTAAATGAACCAACAATATATTTTTTTTAATTTTCACTTTTATCTAAAATAAGCTATAAATAAATCTGCAATACTTTTACTTACTTATAATACTGCCAGTATAACTGATATATCTCTGTTAAATATCGGCAGCACTATGGGTGAGACCTTCCTGCTATCAAGTCGTTTTAGTTGCTCTGTAGCATGCTCTACCTGAGGCTAGACCCCAGTGACCTTCCTAAGGAAACACTGATGACTTTGCATTGCATAGATGTTAATTTAATGTAATTAAATGTAGAGGTGGCTGGCTTGGGATGGTCAGCAGCAAATGAGTAGGATTCAATGATCCGGCACTCCTTGGCTGGAAGCTTTCATAGCCGAAGAAGTAACCAGAGAATAAGACACACACATAATGAGAAACTGCAGAATGTAATACTCATTCTTTGTTAACTTCATATAAACACCTTCACTGGACCGAAGTAGTATAAGACCAATATTTTGGAAGTATACAGTCTGTTTTTTAATTAAAATTACAAGAGTATGATGCATGTCATTTGTATAGTAAAATAGATCAGTACTACACCAGGAAGCAGCCTTTGAATAAATGTATTCATCAATACAGACTCCTGCTCACACATAGTTGTAGGGACAGTCTTAACTGATAGTAGCAAGGTTTGATACAACACACACAACATTGTCTCCCATTCCTCTCACTTACTTTCACTTTTGCCTTTTCAGCCATTCACAAATATCCAGAAACACGCACTTGTATTATCCATATAAGCAAACATTGACAGGGCGAAGTCGATGGATAGACACAGTTCACCTCACATGTGTCATTTATCCTCCACTGACAGAGCTGTGTGCGTGTGGGGAGGTCAGTTTGGCTATGTAGGAGTGTTTGTGAAAGTGAGACAGAGGGAACAACCGTGTGATTGTGAGTGTTGGTGTAAATACAAAATATTTAAATACATTTGTTCTGATGATAATGTGCTGTTTCACACTAATACAGAAGTGTGGCAAATCACAAAGAAGAAATGCTAAAAATCTGGATTTTTTTATGCATGATAACGGTTCACACCATGGACATTCCAGTTAGTGCAACAAGAGCAAAAAAGACGATATTTTTCCCAGTGAAAAGGAGAACGAAAAGAGAGAGAGATTCAGAACATTTTGGAGGTGACTCATGAAGCATGGGGAGTTTGATTGTCTCATCTAGGAGCTGAAATTTAATTGTGGAAGATTCTGAAAAAAATCAGGATGACACGGGCATTTTCTGAGCTTTTGTAGAAATGCTGTCTTCACAAAATGAATTGTTACCCAGGCTTTTCAGAGCATAGACCATATATGTCAGAGACGGTGATATAATGAAGTTATCCATCACCAATATTGATCAGCTGTGTCTTGTTTTTCACACAAATGTTTTTTAGTAGTGTGCCAGAATTTGCAATATGAATGTAAAACATTATCACTGATTATTTATTCCTCATTAGATCTGTGTATTTTCAGCATTTATTGTAAATTATGTGAATTTATGTTTACTCAGATAACTAGATTTAAATGGATGAAATTCAGGTTTAAAACAAGAAAAACTTTAATGAAGACTGATGAAGTAAAAATGAAGAATCAGAATCAAAAAAACTTTATTGTCTACTGCAAGGTGGTGGAAATTTGTTGTTGACCTGGCTCACACAGTACATATAGAATAAAATCATACAAGATACTGGTAGAATCAGCTTCTTTACTATTATAGTCCCCATCAGTATCAACAGACTAAAATGTGTCCTTATACTGACGCTCTTTTATGCTTTTTGAAACTTCTTTTAACTTAAGAAACACTGTAACAAAAATGCACTAAACAACACTCTGGAGCTATTTGTGCTTGTGGATATGGATACACACACACAGACATACATACACACACACAAATTACAGTGCTTTTTATGTAACCAACCATCCAGCAAAGAAACATACAACCAAAATGTGTGTTAAAAGGTCATTGCCACCCTGCACTGAAAGTGTGGGTCTCTTGCTGCCTGACTGGTTACATTAGCATTTCTACACACACACACACACACTAACAGTGAAATGCAGTGTGTTTCAGGACATTGGTTGTGTGTGCCTCTTGCTGGCTGGTTGGTTCATTAAAAGCAGGCCCATTGGTGCTCAGCCAGGCTTAAACATTAGTATGTGTATGTGTAAAATCTTCCATTCCATGGGCTTGCACTATGCTCTCAGCCCAGTGACTCAAGTGCACAAGGGAACATGGATAGTGATAGATAGCGTGGACCAGCATGGACGTACATTTTTCTGTGCAAATGGATGCAGCAGAGAACATGTCACTACATCTTCAACATTTATCACTTTTAACCTCTGCACTCACATTTTGCTTTCATCCTTTGTCAGTCTCTTCTCTCGCTTTTCCGCTGCCTCTTTCATCAGCCACACTGTGGTGTCGCCTGTCCTGTACTGTAGAGCTCATTTCAGTAAAAATCTTTTCGTTAACTGAAGAAAATCCACCCCCTACTTAAAACATTATGTCAAATTTAAGAGAGGAAAGACATGAAAATAATCATATGAATAAATTGTGTAAAATATATGAGCCAAGAATTTGTGAAATAATTGAAAAAAATATTAAAACTCAATTCATTATTATGACATGTTATTTCCTCGTTCATTTTCATAATTGTGGAATTTTATTGGATATAATTTTTATTTCATTATCGACAACAGACAGTCCCCATGCTGCCATTAATGTGTGTGTGTGAGTGGGGCAATGAGAGGCAAATTGTTAAAAGAAAATCTATAAATGTGGTCCTTTCACCAGTAGCTTACGCAATACATGTTGTATTGACTTTTGAGCAGTCAGTCCGACCTTAAGACTTTAAGCTGGGACAAATTCATATTGCATATTCATAAATCTGGATTTTTAATGAGGGAGAATGAATAGATGTAATTTTAAGATTTTTTAACTAGATAATCAAACTATTTTTGTGGAAAAAAGAAAATAAGACACACATTGTTAATCCAAGCAGAGTACTTTTATATGTCTTTAAACATGTCTGGAGGGGATCTTTAAATACTGAAGGAAAACACTTTCAAAACACACTCAAACAGCCTTCTACCTTGAGCAGCGTTTTCTTCTGCTAGGACAGGAGAATTAATCTGTAGGTGGCTATTGCCCCCAAGATAATGATGGCCATAGTGCTACAGAGACAAGCCTGCTACATGCAAGTTTTTAAAAATATGGGCACATTTCTCGACTTTTAAAATATTTAACAATTATACAGAAAAGTAGTGTAGTATATTAATAAATCCCTGAAGGATGGGGTTGCTGAAGGTGCTGCTGAAGGTGTAGCCATGGGACTGTGACTGGAGAAAGCCCAACCACGTGCAAGGTGCACACCTCTGCCTCCCAATGTGCGGGAGTAGAAGTAACAAATTAGTATTAAAGTTCATTTGCAAAAACAGATATCTCTCCAAGGAATATCGATCAAACTGGTTTATTCATTTTAAGAATGCTGTTTATCTGTTTTTGCAGATGAACATTTTTACACAAGGTATTTTACTTTTACTTGAGTAAAATGTCTTTAAAGTAACAGTAATTTCACTTGAAATTAAAATATTCTAGTATTGTTTCCATCCCTGCCATTGTGCCTCAGATTAACAGACCCGTTGAAAGCCAAGCCGAACCTGATGTGCATAAACATAAATATACATATATATTTTAAAGAGACCCAGTCCAAGATGTGATCGACCTGAACAGACCCAAATATAGAGAGAGCACCAACACTGGCAGGAACATGATACTTATCCAATTAACTCGAAAGGAGTAGCATTACATTTTTCCTTGCACTTCACAGTTACCATGCTATATCTCAACTCATAAAACAAATTCTTCTGCCGTGATGATTATGACCCACCACATGTTCAGAGCTGATAGTGAGTCCCCTCAGATCCACTTTAGTTTAAATGAAACTCAGTAAAGGTGACATACCAATTCTCCTGCATGAATGTTTTAACAGTAGAGGAAGTTATTTAGGGACAGCACATTGGCTTCCTACCAGGTTGATCCTGGTAGGAAGTTCAGCTATTTCACTAGAACTCTAATTTTTGAGCCATTATTGAGGTGAAACAATCGGTGAATTGTGCTTTACTGCCTAATACCCTGTTCAGACCAGCACACACGCCTAGAGGTGGAAAATAATTCCTGCTGTAAAACGCTGGCTGCCTCCACTACAATTGCTGATAGTGTAGCATCAGCAAACCCTGGTGGGCTGGGAACTGTAGGGCATAACTTTGTTGACAGTGTACTCAGAAGAGGGGTACACACTTAACCTGCTCAACAGCTGTGGAGGGGACCAGTTACTAGACAGATTGTGGCTGACAGATGACGCTACAGGCAGGGTGTGTTGCATAAGCTCTTTTTGTGTAAGCTCCCTAGCTTATTGGAAAATTATGCTGTATTATCAGGGTGATATTCTGTGCCATTTGGATGGGCTGATAAGGCTTTTGTTTTCAACTGTTTTATATGGGTGTTTGTGGTGTAGGAAAATGGATGATCCCTTGTAAGAGTTCCAGATGGCAGGAGAGGCAGGTCAATTACCTAGGTTAAGTAATTATTCTGACCGCAGCAGTGGGCTCACGTTGACCTGCACTCAGAGAGTCGGTGGACACAGCAAAGGTTATAGCCCCAAGTGGCAGAAGGTGACAGTGAGGGCTGTTTGGGTATGTGTGAGACCCGGGCACTAGGCTGTTGCTGTTTGCTTCTTAAGTGCATACTACTGTTAGTAATGCAAGCTGAGTTAGTTTAGCAGTGGTAGCTCAGTGTAGCAGGTAGTTGGCAATGAATGAATGGATGATAAAGTGGCGAGGTGCTACAGCTTGATTTGGATGCTACTCACTTCTGCGTTGGTCTTTTTTGATGTGAGTTCCAGCATTACAGTGTAAAGCTTAATTTGTTGGTTAAGACTGTTACTGCTTTTACTTAGAGACCTTTGTTCTTCCTTAGGAATTGTACTTTGCAGTATCCAAGTCTGTAAACATGTATTTCATACCCTATTTAATTAATTATTGAAAGTGAAGGGGAGTTATCCATGACATCACATAAGCATATTTTACGTATAGTATACGCTTTCCTCCAACACTACCCTTTAGAAAATAAAATACTTATTTCCTGGATGTCTGGAATTTAGATCCATACCTTTTTCAGCCTGAGCCCTATTTCCACCGCGCAAGTGCAACGACAAGTGCAAAGTGGTTTGGCTTGGGCGCACAGACTGTGTGGCTGTTTCCAAGTGCCCCTGCTATTTTGGTTCATGGAGGTACAGCAGCACAATGTGAAAAAGGGCTGGTTAAGTCGAATATAGATTGAAGCCAGTCACATCACCGGTCTCATCGCTCCGAAACAGCTGTGCAAATCACAGTGAGTCATGGCAACAACAGCTCGACATGTGGAAAGACGCTTCTTAAAGCTGAAGTCTGTAGGATTGAGAAGAGAGTAGACATAGCTTGAAAATTTGAACGTGTACAACTTCCAGGTTCCTCCCCCTTCGTCACCGCTGCGCTCCAGCTCTTCTCCAAAGCCCCTCCCCTCAGAGTCGCTCGGTCTAATTCTTTCTTTTTAGCTTTTCATTGTTCTTCTTCTGTTTACTTGTCTTTGTTGTGTAAGCTGTTGTTGACAAAGGAGGGATGGGCAGTTTTCTCATTTCTTGGTTGTTCAGTGGTTGTTTGTCCGCCATTGCGTCTGCTCACTGAAGATACTGAAATTGACCGATTTAGCGGGAAGGGAGCTGCCTGCAGCATGTGCAGGAGCAGTGATTGACACTCCGTCAGATACTCCTCCTGGCTCTGATTGGTTGTTTAGATTCGGGCGCGGTGGATTCTTGCAAATGGCATTCAGAGCAGTAGGTGGAGCCAGAGGAGTCTGATTTTTTTCACAGATTATCTGTCTCATGTACTACTGTCAGGACATAGTGACAGTTTCAACAAATATGACAAAAAGTTATTTTCATACAGGTTACCTACTTCTGCTTTAAGGGTATCATATTGTTGTCTGGATGGTGCAGATCGGCACGATGTGAACACACAGCACTAAATGTGTTGTTTTATTAACATTTCATTAATACAAAGACAATAGTGAAGCCTTTTAGGTGCGTGTATCATCCGATCATTCAATTATTCAATTAAATCTGGCAAAAACGGAAAAAAATGGTCAGAATTTTGTTTTTTTGTATATTTTTGTGGGTTTAAAAAAGGAAAATAACTGCCAATTTCAAGACGAAAACAAGAAAACACAATCTAATAAACAAGAAAACCAAAAAACAAGTTTTATTTCTGTTTTTCTGTTATTTTGTTTTGTACTGGCTCTCTGCTGTGCACATACGCAGTATGATCTGCAGTGTGCACTTACCTCGCTGGAGCAGATTCAAACAAAAAGTTTGTAAAGCATTTTTTAGATTAAAAAAAGGTATATTTTAAGGAATTTTAAAGAAAATGTTAGAAAATTACTGTTAATCAGAGATAATAACCAGGTTCATCAGTGATGACAGACGGACGATGATTTCTGGATATGCCAATTCTGTAGACATCGCTAAACCCTGGGCAGGAATGAATGGTATTCCATTTCCTTTTCGACTTCATTCTGTAGTGGGCGGGGCTTGGAATAACACAAGATGCTTATGAGGTTTTATACTTTTGAATATGTTAAATTGACATCTCTTGCATGTAACTATTTTATGGAACAATCATAATAATTTGCCAGAGATGAGCTTTAAAAGTATGTGTTCTGGACAAAAGAGAGACAGAGATCAGTTCTAGCTAGCTCTGGATAAATGTAACCTGGGTTCATACGTGGACCACAGCTGGTCTGTGAAGTAAACAGGTTTCTCCTAGAGGAGAAGATAAAGCGAAAGCAGAGGTTCCCTGGTGGCCTGTTGAAGAGAAAGCTCTCCACCTACAAAAATGAGCTTACAAGAAAGAAAGTAAACTGAAACTTCAATTTAACTGAAGTTTCATTTTAAAAGGTATCTTTAGATGTCTGTCACTAAACCGTCACATGGATCAAATATGCTTATATTTCAACCATGTATCAATCCACAACAACTCCGAGAGATGCCTGTCAATATTTGACATTCTGCGTTTTTTTGTATATGCTCCAAGTCTATTTTTGTTTTCACTTGCCCACCTACAGTAGCCTAGTGAATCATAATATTCATAGGCAGCCATTCAAGACGCAGAAATCACCTACTGTCTTTGTATTGTAAACTTGTGAATCATATCTGTGTGGTCAGTCAAGGCCCCCAGTTTCACCCTGAGATTTCCCGATGGGGAACTGCAGAGCTGTGATGGGCGGAGGAAATAAAAATAACTAATACATTTTTAAAATGACATTTTCTTTTTTTTCTGAAAATATTAAATTACTGATATTAGACATCCTGATGAAGACAATTTAGCAGATCGCTGTCCTTTCAGCTCCTCAGAAGCTGCACTGCCGAAATGACAGTGTTTCTGTGGACGGTGATACCGGAACTGAGTTGCTGTGGATTTAATGGATGGGCGATTCCGTAGTGCTTACACACTGCTGACATCTCACCTCTGCTGTGATTTTGTGTGGAACTACAGGTGCAGACTTGAGTCTCTGTGAACAGCGAAACCTACAGATTAACCTGTGACAGCAGTCTCGTATGAATGGGTAAAATGAAGGTTGAACGTGTTCAGTAGAGCACGTCATATGTGGGTGTCCTGTATGAGAGGGGTGCAGTTTTCTCCCCATTTTCTGCTTTTTCCCAGAGGTGTTCAAGTTCAAGTTCTTTTATTGTCATAAACACAATTACAGTGAAGCAGTTGTTGGCAATGGAATACATAGATCTCATTAAAAATATGTATAAAGAAAAATGACACAAGTGGTAGGCCTGTCACAATTATTACATTTTATTTTGCATAATCGTTGGATTCCACAAACAAGGAAAGTTTTTCAGTTAAATATTATTTATTATTATTTACATCTTGATATTTAGTTAAATTTGCTTCTGTACTTAATATATGAGGTTTAACTCAGGTCTGGTCTTAATAATTACAATTATATTTTATTTGTTTGTTACCAAAATGAAGAAATATATGCATGTCCCTTGACTGCCGACACTTAATGACACTTTAGGGCAGGTGCAGAGTGGAGTTGCGCAGTTTTCCGTGCTGTGGAATATAGAGAGATGAACGGCAGCATTTTCTCATTGTTTTCACCAAGTTTATTTTTGTTTGAGGGAAAGTGGATTAATAAACCCTTTTTCTTTAGTCTACAAGAGTCGATGTGAGCTGTGTGGATATAGCATAAGAAACACATGTCAACCTAAGGTTTACACTCTGTACCAAGTTTCTGATCCTACAGGTGCGTTTCCATCAGCTGGGTTGAGGCAAATAAAGCAGTCAGGCAATAGACCTGATTGCTGTTGGGCAGGTTCTTTTGTTTCAGCTTATATGAGACCATATTTCTTGCTTTCCAAAGCAAGATGATGACAGAGAGGTGCCAATAACGGGTCTCTTGATTTATAGAGTCTCCCCTACGGGTGAGGCAGTACATTTGAGAGCTCTGGTAAAAATTATACTGGAGATCATGTACCGTCCTTTGCTATTTAATTTTTCATGTTTAAACCCAGTTTAATTGTTGTGCAATGTAATCAGACCCAACAGTTGATCTGTCATGTAATATTCGCTACATCATTATTGATTAAATAAACACGTTTCCATCGCCTTTTTGTTGTATAAACTCTTTATTGAAAAAAGAAAAAAACACCAAGCGAGTGTAAAACCTTTTTAGTGATATTGTGGAAGTTTTGTCGAATTTTGTTGCTTCCATCCAGCCTTTGTAATTACATTTGCATAAAAATGCTTGGATGGAAACATGGCTTTGTGTTTCCCCGTTGCGTATTAACTTTTGAAAATAAAATCAAGCGTCCTTCTACATTAATTAGCTGTCTTGAACCACTTTTTCGTTACATTAGGTACAACAGTTTTAGAACAAGCTACTGAAAATAAATCTATGTGAAACAATATCTTACCTCTCGCTCTGCAAATTATTTGAAGACTAATTGACACTCCTTTTTCAATGACCGCATCATTTTAATGAACAGCTGTGGAAATTAACGACAAGGGTTTAGGCCTCGCAAAGCCAAACACAACAACACCGCTGTGTGGCAAAAAATGAACAGAAAAAGACAATTCCATTGTTAACCGCAATTATTTGTTTGCGATTAATTCTACTAAAATGTCATGATTGTGACAACCCTAAAGTGGAACAAAATCTAAAAAGACATAATTAGTGCAGCAGCTAAAATATAATATATTATAAAATAAAACAGGTTGTAAACAGTAACCAGGTTTAGTAAGCAGGGCAGAGCTCAAGAATTCAGCGGTCTTATGGCCTGAGGGATGAAGTTGTCCCTGTGCCTGTTGGTGTGGGACCAGATGCTGCAGCACCGTCTGCCGTACGGCAGCAGGCAGAACAGTTTTTAGCTGGGGTGATTGGATTGTTGGCCTTCTTCCTGCACTGCTGGGTGTAGAGGTTCTCCGTGGATGGCAGCTGGATGGCGGTTCCTTTAAGTGAACGATGGGAGCCCGCTCCCAACTGAGAGCCAATTTCTTTTTCTTTTCCTTTTTTTTGTAAATTAATACATGACAGAATAATGGATAGTCCTATAACGTATTTGTTAAATACGTTCACGAAATGTCTCACTTTGGTAATAACAATAAGAGCCAAGCATGGTGAGTCCCCCCCGTCAGTGTATGAAAAAATCACGGAAAAAGGAATGTATGAGGAGATACAACTAAAACTGTTGGATGCTGCTGTTTTGCGAGTGTGATTTGTTTGGAATGGTTTGAATTTTATATTTATATTTATATATTATTTAAGGTTTTTATACCAAACATATTGTAAAATAATTCTGGAAATGATAAGGTTTAGTATAATTATATTTAATAATTTAAGTGATATACTGTATGTGCATACTTACCAATCATGTCAAAACATAGCTAAATTTGGGTGAAATCAAAGCCAGAAGTGGTACTAAATGATGAGCTGTTTGGGAGCTAAAAGAGCCGGCTCTTATTGCTGGGCTGAGCCAAATGATCTGGCTCACTAAAAAGAGCCAGAATTCCCATCATGAGCAGCTTCGTCCTGCTGATGTGCTGTGCAGTTTTCACCACCCTCTGTAGAGCCTTACGGTACCAGGCGGTGATGCAGCCAGTCAGGATTCTCATAATGGCGCACCTGTAGAAGTTGCAGAGAGTCCATGTTGAGCCTCCGCAGCCTGTGGAGGAAGAAGAGCCGTTGTCTCGCTGTCTTTGTGATAATGTTGGTGTGGTGAGTCCAGGTCAGGTCCTCGTTGATGTGAACCCAGAGGAACCTGAAGCTGCTGACTCTCTCCGCTGTAGTCCCATTGATGGTGATGGGGGCATGTCCTTCTCCCTGTCATGTCCTGTAGTCCCTGCAGTTGTGCATGAACAGGGACTATAGGAGAGGGCTGAGCACACAGCCCAGAGGGGTGGCAGTGTTGAGAGTCAGGGTGGTGGAGGAGGAGGTGCTGCCTATCCGCACAGCCTGGGGTCTGCCTGTCAGAACGTTCAGGATCCAGTCACATAGGGTGGCGTCGAGTCCCAGGTGTTTTAGGTCAATGGTACTGAATGCTGAACTATAGTCAGTGGACAGCATTCTCACATATGGGTTCCTCTGGTCCAGGTGGGAGGGGGCGGTGGGGAGGGTTAGGGCGATGGTCCGTATGCAAATTTCAGTGGGTCCAGTGAGTCAGGAAGAGAGGAGATGATGAAGGTTTTCACTAACTGCTCAAAGCACTTAATGACGTGCGTGCTACTGGGCAGTAGTTGTTCAGGCAGAGGGCTTTGGTCATATTTTCCCTGATAGTGAGACATTTTGTTCCAGTAATGTTTTTGCACTGCTAATAGCTCTCCAGGGCACATACCTGGACTTCCTGTATTCGTTCAAATCACCTGATTTGTACACGTCAGTCCGTGCAGACTTCCCCATTAAAGCTACAATCAGAGAGTGGACTTAGCTTGAAAATTTGAACGAGTACAACTTCCAGGTTCCTCCCCCTCTCTCTCCGCTGCACTCCAGCTCCTCTCCAAAGCCCCTCCCCGCAGAGTCACTTGGTCTAATTCTTTCTTTTTTGCTTGTTTTTCTTCATTGGTCTTCTTCTGTTTACTCTTTGTCGTGTAAACTGTGTGAGAGGTTGTTCGGTGGTTGTTTGTCCGCCATTGCATCAGCTCACTGAAGATACGGCGCCTGACGGAGATACCGCATGCGTGGAGGGGAGCTGCCTGCAGCGTGTGCTTGATATGCCATCAGATACTCCTCCTGCTCTGATTGGTTGTTTTGATTCGGGCATGGTGGATTCTTGCAAATGGCCTTAGGGGCAGCAGGTGGAGCCACAGGAGCCTGATTTTTTTCACAGATTATTGGTCTCATTTACTACTGTCAGGACATTGACAGTGACAGTTCTAGAAAATATGAAAAAAGTCATTTTTATACAGGTTACCTACTACAACTTTAACCCAGGTCCTCTGATTTGAGAATGTCTGTGCAGTAGTCCTCGGGCCAATGTCATTGATGCATTTGCCAATGTAGCCAATGACGCACGTCCGTGTATATGATAATGTTGTTGTCCTGAAACACATACCACTCCGTAGCAATGAATGACGTAGGTTCCGAGTCTGATTTGTCAGACCAGCACTGAATGGTCCACGTCATCGGTGTGACTTGCTTGAGATCATATTCATATCATATTGTATGGTAGGGTTCGCTTGGGCGGCGCACATAATGCAAAAAAGACTAAATAAATAATGATCAATTAACAAAATAGAACAAGAAAAATGCAACGTTGAGGAGGAGCCACACAGCCGTCCTCTGTGGTTTAAGGTGTGGTGCTTTTTAAACCTTTCTGTCACATTCCAAACCCTTCTGTGGCAAACAGCTATGTTTTTGATCAATTTGTCCATTGCTCATTTAATGTTACATACTTCTTTGTACAGACCACATTACAAATCTAATTTTCTTATTTATGAAACATACGCCTACAACCTATTTCAAGATTATCATATATCTCATTAGTCTCAATTGTGTCAAAGGTGTGGTGTCTAACAGACTAATTAGAGCCTCTGCTGCTACATATTTGTTTAAGATAAAAAGATGAAAAGCTTCTTGTTGAACATTTATTTCATGCTTCAAAAGCTCAGCCCTAGGTATTTCAAAGTCAAGCTTTAATTTACTTAATTTATTGTTTCTTTTGTTCTCAATGTTTGAAGTAATTACACATAATTATTAAAGCAACTGCTTTAAAGTATTTTAATTAATTTTTTTGTTCATCAAGTGTCTGGTTTCTGACACTGAAAACATCTTCACATAAAGCGTAGTAGTGGCTTTTATTCCTCTTGTTTAGAGGGTGACACTATCAAATGTGTTGGGTATTGATTTCATGATTTGGTTTGTTTTGGTATGCAAACCAAAATCTCAGTAATAAGACATTATGCAATGACATGATCAGAGGCAGAAGTATCCTCTAAACCAGCAGTTCTCCAACTGGGGTCCAGGGACCCCCAGGGGTCCAGGGGGTCCCCAGAAAAATGGGGAAAATGTTAATTTCACTATTATTTCATTTACTAAAAGTTAGCCCTATGAGAGAATGTATAAGAATGACTATTCTGATCATAGATTTCACACTCTTCACTGTTAATCTGCCAGTCTACAGTATAGACAGTTATGGAATAATTGAATCTTATCAGAGGGGGATCCCTGAGACTACAAATATGGGTCCGCGGCCTGATGTGTATCAATTTGGGGGTCCTTGACACCAAAAAGTTTGAGAACCACTGCTCTAAACTGTCATCACAAGTACGTGTTAGTTGCAGGGACCCATGTCGAAAGTTGTTGACTCAGTATTTGGGGAGATAATTGATTACTGTTGTATTTCTGCTTCTAATTTTGGTTGTCCCAGAATTAAGAGCCAGTCTGCTGATGCATTTGCAGTTTAGAGTGCTTACTCCTTAAAAGTGTAAATAATGCAGTGCTAGTTTTTCATGAACTAGTCATCGTTATGTGTTTATACTTTTTTCCAGTTTTTTTAATCACTTCTTAGCCTGCAAAGCTTTATTATCCTTTTAATTATTTTATTCAGTGTTTAATTCTCCCCCTGTATTATTAGTATTGGTGTTAGTTATAACATTGTCTCGCCTTAAATTAAGTATGCTTTTGTATGTAGTGCAGATCATTTTCAAAGTGGATTTTCTGTCTTCAGGTGACTCAAAATGTGTTGGAAAATAGTGGAATACCATTATACTTTATCTTTGATGCTGCTCGGAATGTGTGTGTGTTTGCCAGAGAGGGCTGGGAAAAAACATCACTGGTTGTCTGTGGAATACTGAATTCATATTAGCATTGACAGTGTTGTTGTTGTTATTTTTGTTGTCCTGGACACAAGGGCATGATGAGTTTTAGTGGATTTTCCATGCTAAAGAACAATATTGTAAAGGACTTACCTAATATTTCTCATTTTGTTCGTTTTTTGCAATTAAAAATCAAATTGAATCAGGATTAATTCCTTATTCCTTATATCAATGCTGAAATAAAAGTTTGCCTAAAGATCTGATATTAATTGTCCTGACACAAACCATTACATTAACATTTTTGAAAAAGTTCACTTATTTATTTATTTATTTCACAATTGCGACCAATAAATGTACTGGGCAGGATATCTTACAGTTTCACAATTCTCTGATGGACACTGAAGACACTGTTTGGAAACATATCTTTGGCATTTCTGTACTTTTTTGTCATTTATCAGCAGACATAAGCTGATACTGGTCTGTCTGCAACGAGCTAATATTATCAATATTAATTTATTAGTCCATCTCTAATGTGCATGTTGATGTATTCTCGCCCACGCGTGAATGCACGCAGACAACCTAAAAACTACTATTAAATTAATTTACCGATCGTGAGCTGTTAAGGAAGCAATCCTCATTAAAGAGTGGAAAGTAGCAACCGCACATTAACCTCTTTTGTGTACAAGGTAATTTCAGCAGTTTACCATATGTCACCAGTAAGTGCGGACCTGCTACGTCAGTGTTGCTGAGATTTATGTGCTGCCATTTTTAATTTAGAAGTAACCTTGAAAAAGAAGTATCAAACCAATTCAGTTGCTTTTTAGTTTCATTTTCTTGCTTGTTCATTCTCTTGTGCTGTGTCTCTTTATGTCTTTTTGTTTTATCTCTTTATCCTCAACTAAGAAGTAAATGGGCAAATGCTTGATTTACTGTATGTGTCGGTGAGGGGAGAAATAGAGAGAGAAAAAATTAGATGACATCTGAAGCAAAAATACAAAACCCTGTCTTTGTACTGTGCTACCCCGTGTTCTTATGTTCCCTTCCAGTGTGCTACTGTAGCGGCAAGGTGTAAACTACACTCAGCAAATGGGACATATAGTAGCTCCAGAGTGTGTGTATGACAAAAGATGCACAGACCTGATGATTTAATGAATCAAACCATCTGTTAAATATGATATGCAATTTAAAAGACAAGTCTCTTTCCAGCATACACACTTTTTTGCTTACATAATGATGGATGAGTTTCATCAAAGTTCTTTTACAAGTAATTCAGCAAGAATCCTGTTTCTCCCAAAATTCATGCAATCTGAACCATGTGCTTTAAAATAACTTCTCAGACATTTTTACAACAGGTCAGAGCTTATTTTTCCGTCGGATGATGGGTGCTCTAAGTAACTGCTGCAATTGCCTCAACATGGCAAGAGAGGCTCTTTGTACATGCTAAAAAACAGTAGGCGCTCAGCAAGACTCATGTCTCTCTTAAAATCCATGGCAATCTTAACCTCCCTGTTCTGTAAAATAACAGCAATTACTGAGCTTTAAGATCAAAAGAAAAAAATCAGTATTACAGAAAATAGGCAGCGAAACACCAAGAGACCTAAATCAAATGTCAGTCAGTGTCTGCCACTCCTGCATGACATCTGACTCACCTCTAGTTTCAGTCTTGTTCTTTTTTTAGTATATCACTGGAAACAATAAAGTTTTTCGTGACACACCCATCCCTAGCTTTCCCAGACTCCTTTAGCACATTTCTCACCAACATGTTTGCTTGTTTTTTTAGCGCTGCATACTGCTGTAAGGTCCTGAACGACACTGATGATTCAACGTAAGACTCCCCTCTGCATCACACCTGCCAGCACAGGTAATGATGTGTGACTGCACACACACGCGCACGCACACACACACACACACACACACACTCTTGCTTTGTCTGCTGCGAGCATTGGCAAAGAGCTACAGCTGCCAAATAGGCCAGCGTGCTTACATGTGTGTGTGCATGCTTGTGCGTGTGTGTGCTCACAGCTCACTCAATCCCGAGGACAACTGGCTGAGTCTAGCTCTTTAGACAGTATTGGCTCTCATTTGTAGCACAGGGAGTTGGTGGAACTCCCAGGAAGCAGCGTATTAAGCCATAAACACCCAACACACAGAGCTAGAGCACATTATTCAATTTTCATTTCATTCATGCTTTACTCTGTCAGCCAGCTAAAAGCTGCACCTTATCACCACTGTCCTGGACAGAGAGCTGGGAAAAGAAAGGAAGAGGATGTCTGAAAAATTTGATAAACCTTTTTTTTGGTTGGTTTTGTTAGCCTTTTTTGCAGTGCAGTAGCCATTGTTTCAGAACTTGTGTGGAGGTATGTGTTTATAATGTAAATGGCTGACATATACATGCTTGGCAATTGCATGCATTAAACAGTGTTAAAAACACCAACTTCTTTGTTAATCTGTGTATTTCCAAATTGATTAGTGGAAGATTAAATTGCTGTTGCCCAAAGGGCATATAATACATATAATACATCAAACTGATTGACATACATTGTGGACACTGTTTTTGGAAGGAATGTTACCCTAACAAGAGCCTAACCCTAGCCAAGTCCAAGGCCTATTAAATCTGCTGGTCATTGTTTGATGATGATAACTGACAGTCTCTCAATATTGTCATTAATTCTTCCACATCGCATTATCAAATATATATTATATAATATTTCCTCATACATTGTGCTATCACTACCCACTTTTCATCTACTTGGGAGGAAATAGTCATGACCTACATAGATAATCCATATAGATAGTATTGATGATATTGACAGTAATTATCAGAACAGATCTAGCAAGCCCCCAATAAATGTTGCAACAGTTATAAAACAATATGAAGAAAGCTAAAAGGTTAATTTTGTGAAGGACATTTGCAAAATAATATTTTTCCCAACAACAATCTTCGTTGTTATTTTGATCTTTTTGTGTTGTGTCAAAGACAGGAGGCCTTTTTTCTAACATCTGTTGAACTGAAAAATTTCAGGTGGCCTCTTCCCTTTTGTCTTCCTCTCATTTGTCTTGTCTCCTTCCTGCCTCTCCTCCTCTCATCTCCCCCTCCCCTCTCCTCTTGCTCTTGTTCAGACAGCTCTTTGGGTTATAAAAAAACACCATGATATATAATGTTGTCTGACCAAAACACTAAAAAGTCCCACAGCGTTTCAAACAGCACAGTACGCTTGGACTAACACACACACACAGACAGACACACACACAGTGATTTTGGAATAATGTCCACCTCAACAGTTTTTCTGTTTATTCGATCTACTCTTCTCTCCCACTAAAGTCCCAAGTGGGTAGGTTGGCATTTTATGCTGGACAGCAAACACACACAGGCAAACACATACAAGTGTATGCAGATTCAAGCACATGGTGTAACTACACACAATCTTAAATACACACAGGCCACTAAAATTTGTGGCATTTTCTTTCTGAAAACCACATTTTTATTTGTATCAGATCATTTTACTTGAAATTTTTGGGGTTGGGTGTTTGGGGTTGGGGCAAAGGTAAGATGTAGTTAGTTTGTTTAAAATTAGGGTGAACGTTTGGTTCATGTTTTGTCTTCCTTACTGTTCAAAACTGCCCCAGCTAAGCCTACATAATTTGCTCCATTCCGTATATCATAGAAAAAAACTGACTTTTTTCATACAGAAAGCTATAAATCATAAAACCATAAATCATCGCTTTTTGAACAGGAAAAGTCACATTGTTTGTAACATCAGGATGACATGGTTTTTATCAACTGGGGCCATTTTTCTCACTGAAGCACTGACCTTACTTGTTGAACTGTCTTGCAACACACTGATACAGCGTATGAAAAATAAAGAATGTCTTTAAATACGCCAAGCAATAGTATTAATATATCATTTGCTGAAAATGCAAAAAAACACTGTCAGTGTCAGTAGGCAGACATGATAGGACAATATGAAGCTTAAGCAAAAGGGCCAGATGAACACACCCATCCTCAAGCTGCGCTGGTGTGATGGTCTGACATGGAGCTGAACCTCACATTATGCATTCTGAGACATGTAGGTAATGTGGGACAGGCTGTGTGAGCATCATAATGCTCATTTCTCTTGTAGACAAAAATGGATCTCTTAATTCTCATTTATGTCTTAACAGGTTGAGCACAAACCTTTAAGTCAAAGCAATTACCATAATTTTGATTTCCTATAGCACTCTATGCATAGCTTTCACCGCTCTGCACCCATGTTTACTGACTGCTTTTGGTCTGACTAACATCGTCATAATGTTCAATGGAATGAATATTTGAGTGAGGAATGTATGTGGGTTTAAGGATAAGCTATTTGTATTTCAGTGTCTCGTCCTTTGTTTACCTGAGTACAGAGCGACAAATTACTGTCAGCTTTGGTTGATGTGGCAGTAAATGAGTGGAGAATCCTAAAAGCTAGAGGACCTTTTGTGATTGTAGACAGAGTGTGTAGGATAGTATTTTACTCTGGAATAGATATTTGCCACATCAACACTGACACCACAGTGTGGAAATCTGCGTTGTAGAAGACAAGAAGAAATGACCCTATGGATTTCCATAGTGGATTTAGGGAACACAGCATTTACTTACTGTATTCAGAGAACTTTCTATCGTAAATGTGCCTGAACTTTTAGGTTCCATCTAAAGAATGTATTTCATTTTTAGTGTAAGCAAATGGCAACTGCATGATAACAGCTATATTTCTTTGTTCTTTCTAGATCTTGTTGAGATATTTTTAAGGTTTACGTCACATTATCACTGAACTATTGTAATTGTTGTCATGAAATAGTACTTGACATGGAAAAGCCGAAGCAGCGACAACTTAAGGCTTTTTTTTAGAAGTTTTAAAAACAAGAAAGATGGTTTCAATAAAAAACTTTGAGTGTTTTGAGGGTGAAAGGACTTTTTTCATTGTTTTTCATGACACAACAGCATAAACCATAAAATGGACAGCCAAGTTGCCAACTATTTCCTTTACTTTAAGCTTGTTCCTTACAGTACATTTCAGATTTTAGTCGAATTTCTAAAGGTTGACCGTTAATGCACTTTTTTCTTCACTTCCTGACTTAGGCCCCTGAGGTTGGCCCCCAGGGAGCATAAACGCCAATCAAGTAGCTTTAACTGTAGGGAAGTGGTTCCTGTGGGACCATAAAGACCAATAAAATGACCAGGAAATATAGGAGAAAAAATGAAGTATCCTATTGTTAGAAGTTAACCAAGTGTCACTCATTTTTCACATGTACTTTCTCTCCTGCACGCACACACACGCTGTTCTGTGGTTACCCATGATGAAGCTCTGTGAACGTGAAGATCGATGAGAATGATCTCAAACATCTCTTGCTCTATGACACTCATCAGGGAAGGGAAAGCCAACACTCATGCTCATATTTTACCAGCTGGTCCGGAGATTTGAAACAAGTGACCTTGTGTGTTTGTGTTTACGTGTGTGTCACTATGTGTGTATGTGCGTGTGTGTTTCAGTAGATGTGAGTGTTGTACAGC
This sequence comes from Oplegnathus fasciatus, assembly GCA_003416845.1. Classification (NCBI taxonomy): domain Eukaryota; kingdom Metazoa; phylum Chordata; class Actinopteri; order Centrarchiformes; family Oplegnathidae; genus Oplegnathus; species Oplegnathus fasciatus. The sequence goes on along the minus strand of NTHP01000070.1, from coordinate 654,819 downwards.
GTGATGTGAAAAAATATTGTTTTGTTTTTTCAAGGATGACTTGGTTCTTCACTGGTGCAATAGCTAAGTTATTGGGCTATAACACTAAAATCAAAGACATACACATGGAGAGAAACAGCCCGCTAAGTGTCTTAAACTGAGTGTGCTGCCTTTGTACTGGAACCTTGAAGAACTATCTTTCCCTCTCTGTCTCTTTCTGTCTCACACACACGAACACGCTGGTTCAAATCTCCAGACCAGCTGGTAAAATCTGAGCATGGAAGTGAACCACTGCCACACAAACATGTGGTGGCCAGATGAAGAAAAGTGTCCTGACAGCAGATATATTGTCATTTATTTTGTCCCATCACTTTTTATTTATTCTGTTCATACTGTATTTATGTCTGTAGATATGTGTGGAAACCACAGGGAGCGGACACAATAACATGAACACCTGTTCAAAGTAATGCAGTCTAAATCAATAGTCCTGGAAACAATACTAGTTGTTGAGTTGTGAAGCTAATACAGTAATGTGATAGTTACATAGTAGAGAGGGTCACTGGTTGATCGTTTCTGAGGTCATGATACTGCAATTTCTTACTATTCAAATCCTCTTTAACTGATAAAGCCATAGTAGTGTCAGTGTATCCATGGAGCACCTTTGTAGTGACATTTATGTATAATTGGTCATGTATAATGTGTGTATGATTCAAATCATCAGTCAAGAAGCCCCCGAGTCGATGCAATTTGTCAGTCGAATCACTGCACTTTTTCTTCAGCTACGTTAATATACACAGAGTAACAGGATGACAGCATGACAGTCTGTAAACCGGCAGAATTACTTCACTACAAAACTAACTATAATTGAAACAAAGAAGGGTCATGGAAATGGAGAGCACAACAACGCAACACAGAGTGACACAGAGCAGCTCCTTTCTGTTTGCTGTTCCAACATTCATCCAACACAACGGTGTCAATCGGATACTAGTGAATGTTAGTGAAGTCAGCTAATTTACTTTTGAACCAGATGCTGATGTAACCTTCTCTACTGACTCTTAGGCTGACAGAGCTGTCAAAAGAGAGTCTTACAGGTAAAATATGAGGCTCATGTAGATGTTAAAAGTGTTGAGTGTGGTGCAGCTGCTCTGCAGGTGCATTGGACTGTAGTATAACTGGGCAGAGGGAAAAAGCATGAATCACAAGCACATGACAAATTAAGTCGACCCCCAAATTTCTATTATAAATTGTAATTAAAAGCTAACAAAATGAGTTATGTAAGGTTTTGTTTTAGGTGTGTGAAGGGTTTTGTTTCATGCAGTGAACAGTAGAACACAGTTCATTGTATGTTTATTGCACTTTGATTATTTTATGTGTGATTTCTCATATGTTTGTTGAATTGAGATACCTATCAATATTGGAAAAAATTCCACGTTAATATCATGATTGATTTAAAACATATTGCCCAGCCCTAATATGCATTCCTTCTACTATTGAAAGGGTATACATTTTTTTTGTTGAGGTCATACAAAGGTTTTAAAAAGCATTAAATTCAAAAAGTGTGCAGATACCCTGATTTCAGGGTTGTTTATGGTTTCACCTGCTCATTAAGTGACACTCCCACTTGTAAACCAGTTGAGATAAAATCATCTTGTTTTGGTTGTTTAATATTTACACACATACATACTCACAAACATGCACGAGTACTGAGACTCATCCAGACCCGCACATGAAGTATTTGCATGTTCACAAACTCAAAAAAGGTCAGTCATGTGTATATAGACACACACTCTGTCTTTCAGTGCATCCAAATATGGAACAGTATTCAGATGACATATTTTAAATTATCTATGGCTTTGTTGATACAATATGGAATTTGTCAGCAATACTGAGTGCCACTTGGGTGTCCAAGATGAGCTGGATTTGAGCTCGCTCTGTTCATAGACCTGCACCAGGTCTAAAACATGACACAAAGCCTACATGTTCTGTAATATTTTCACCAAACCATGCACAAATGAATAGCTCCTGTTTAAAAGCTTAATACTCATATGATGATATCAAACAAATGGCACAGTATGTTAGACATGTCCTTTATCCATGAAGCAAGAGAACATAGGCTGTTTAATTCCAACAACACATGTGAATTGATGTGCAGTAACATTTTACAGTAGTTAAAGTATTATATACTTCACTGTGTTCTTTGAACAACTAGATTGTCATTCAAAGCTTTCCTGTTATTACCTCATTTCTATCTTGAGTAACTGGATGAATGCACCACTAATCATCCTGCAGAAAGACATGATTAATCTGAGGAAACAGTGCACTGCTGTTTTCTGGACAATTCACATATTGAATGGTGTTTCACGGTTCACTTGTCTTTTTCTTGATCTTATTTGTAACTGGGGGTTAGATTTTCTTTGGATTTTTATTTGCTTGGATAAATGAGAAATGTGCAATTTATTTCTGCCTTGTTACATTTTTTATGGTATATTTTGTGTGTATGTGTGTATCTTTGCTTGTACTACATATTATCTACTTCATCTGTCCAATGAGTCTTGGTTCTCACCCAGTCGTGCTGGAAATGTCGACATTTTGACCTTATTTCCATACTTGACAGTGAGAGTAAATATTAAATTCATTGCAGAATTACTGTCAAGTGTTCATTTGCTGCTTTGTGTCCTTGCTGATCTTGAATTTGATTGTGTTTGATTCTTTATAGATCTATACTGTTGTTCACTCCGTTCAACACATCTTACATGTTCATTCATTACAGAGAACAAAAGTCTACCAAGGCCCTCTAAGACTACAGCAATCAAGGCCCTCTGTTGATGAGAATCCAGCTAGTTATTAGCAAGGTCTCGTTAGCATATTGTTTATGTAATTGTATACTTAATTGCTAATTAGGATGCTAATTGCATTGATTGGGTGTGTAATTGTTGTGTGGTGATTTTCTTAATACAGTAGTACAGTGAGTGGAGAAGGTTTTACTGAGCAGAAGTGACGGGGTGTTTCTTTTGCTTTGTTCATTGTTTACATTGTTTACAGTTGCATTAATTCCATTGTTTATAGCCGCAGGTATAATTGATTGGCTCTGTAATGTTATGCAGGATCAAATCCTGCCTGTTGAGATCAGTTTGAGCATCTAAGGCTTGCTCAGAGATTTTTTAACAAACATCTTTGTGTAACATGATTAAGGTTGAAAATTTCACCATGTATTTTTCTGCTCTTTGTTTTCCAGCTGCAGCACTGCACATAATTACCATCTTTATATATGGGATAATCTACCATTTTATAACAGGATACCACTGAATCACTGCTGCTTTCTTCCTGTTATGTCCATGCTGCAGCACATATATTGCCAGTTCAATGCTTCAACGTGCTGTCTTTTGTTGTGTACAGTAGATCTGTTCTTAGCCTTGGTTGCTATGGGAAAAGTGCACACTGCACAATACAGTTTGTCCTTTGTCGTTTTAATTTAGATCATTTGTGCAGTTTTCATTATCTTTCATTCATTTCATTCATCCTGACTAAATATTTTGAATCACGATCATATCAAACACATTTATTATGATATATCAGTAAATGCATCTTAGGCACTCCACGGAATGACAGCAACACAGATTATACTGTATATACTCAAGTGGCATACTCCTTTTGTTCTGTTTGTAATGTAACCTCCACTTGCATCTTGATACAAATGTAAGATTTTTTTTACAAGGACTGAGAAGAGCAAATGGGACAATTTTGTTTCAATTTTTTCTTCTTGCTGACTTCTTCTTTACATCCATCTCCTGTTTTCCCCTGTCCTCTTTGTTGTAGTCATGTTGCATTTTTCAATGTTCTCAATGAGAAGTGAAGATGGCTCTCTGTCTGTTATTTCTCTCACTTTGTCTCTCTCACTTTGTCTCTCTATGTCTATATCTCTCTCTGCTAGCCTCAACCCTGTGACTCTGTGATGATAAATCTCACAACTGGGACATGAGTAGCAGGGGTTAACATATCATTTAGGATATGTGCACACACACACACACACACACACACAGTCTACAGAGTTGTTTCTGTGGTAACACAAAGCTAATTGGAAACAGTGTTTGTTCCCAGCCACAGATGCCCGTACTCTGACACACAGAGAGAAAGGGACATAGTAAACCAAAGTCAATCTTACAGAGTGATGGTGAGTGAGGAAGAGGTAAAGAGGAAATGTTAGAGAGTGACAGATGGAGTGAGGGAAAGAATAAGCATAGAAAGCGTAAATGGAGGGATTAGAGAAAAATTGAAAGACAGAGTTCAAGTTCTTTATTTGTCATATGCAAAACAATTAAGCGAAGTGAAGCAGTCGTTGGCAATGAAATTCTTGTTCTCAGGCTCCTTTCAACAATGCTCCGACACTACATATAAAGAAAATCACACAAGGAAAATGAGAGAGAAAAAGAGAATCTAAGACAAGTAAAAAAGTTAAAATCAAGGAATAAAATATAATATATAAAAAATAATATGAAATATAACAGAGGTAGGCTAGTGTACAATAGTGATAAAATGAATAAACTGTAATGTACAGTAATGTACAGGTTGTGCAATAATGTAGTAAATGTATGTGCTTAATGAGAACCAGTTATGTACAGGTAGGTAGTATATATACATACATATATACACACATACATATAGTATATATACAGTATATACAGTATATATACCACCAGACCACCTTCTTCCATTGCTCCACGGTCCAGTTCTGTGGCTCACGTGCCCATTGTAGGCGCTTTTGGCAGTGAACAGGGATCAGCATTGGCACTCTGACCAGTCTGCAGCTATGCAGCCCCATTCACAGCAAGCTGTGATGCACTGTGTGTTCTGACACCTTTCTATCATAGCCAGCATTAACTTTTTCAGCAATTTGTGCTACAGTAGCTCTTCTGCGGGATCGGACCAGATGAGCTAGCCTTCACTCCCCACGTGCATCAGTCAGCCTTGGGCACCCATGACCCTGTCGCCGGTTCACCGGTTGTCCTTCCTTGGACCACTTTTGGTAGGTACACCCCAGAAGACCTGTCGTTTTGGAGATGCTCTGACCCAGTTGTCTAGCCATCACAATTTGGCCCTTGTCGAAGTCGCTCAGGTCTTTACGCTTGCCCATTTTTCCTGCTTCCAACACATCAACTTCAAGAACTGACTGTTCACTTGCTGCCTAATACATCCCACCCCTTGACAGGTGCCATTGTAACGAGAAAATGAATGTTATTCACTTCACCTGTCAGTGTTTTAATGTTGGGGCTGATCAGTGTATATACACAGAGAGATGTAAACAGGTTAACAAAAGTAGTATACAGGTAAGGTGTAAATGTGCGGTGCAAGTAAAGTAGGGGCACCGGTGTTGAGAGTCAGGGTAGAGGATGTGGTGCTGCCTATCCACACAGACTGGGTTCTGCCCTCAGGAAGTCCAGTCACAAAGGGCGGTGTTGAGCCCAAGGTCTCTGAGCTTGATGACGAGCTTGGAGGGCACAATGGTGTTAAATGCTGAACTCTAGTCAATGAACAGCATTCTCACGTGTTCCTCTGGTCCAGGTGGGTGAGGGCAGTGTGAAGTGCTGGGCGATGGCATCATCTGTTGATCTGTTTGGCCTGTAGGCAAATCGAAGTGGGTCCAGTGAGTCAGGGAGGGAGGAGGTGATGGAGGTTTTAACTAACTGCTCAAAACACTTCATGATGGTGGAGGTGAGTGCCACTGGGCGGTAGCTGTTAAGGCAGAGGGTTTTGCTTTTTTTGGGAACAGGGGCAATGTTGGTCTTCTTGAAACATGTGTGAACTACAGACTGGAGCAGTGACAGGTTGAAAATGTCTGTGAAGACATCTGCCAGTTGATCTGCACACACCTTGAGAGCTCAGCCAGGGATACCATCCAGTCGAGGTGCCTTGCACGGATTAATGCTTTTGAAATTTCTCGGATCTTCTCAGCTGGGAAGTTGCTCTCAAAGCGTGCATAGAAGGTGTTCAGATCATCTGGGAGAGATGCAGACATTACCTCAGCACTGGTGGTTTTCCTTTTGTAGTCTGTAATAGTTCTTAGTCCAGCCTATATGTTTCTGGAGTTGGAGACCTGATAGTTAGACTCCACTTCGTCCATTTATTGTCTCTTAGCACTGCTAATAGCTCTCCAGAGCGCAAACCTGGACTTCCTGTACTCCTCTAAATCACCTGAGTTGTAAGCGTCGGTACGAGCCGTAAGTTTGGCATGGTTTGTCCGTACAGTAATCCTCGTTGCGACGTCATCGATACATTTGCAAATGATTTGTAGCCATTGACCGCGTCCTTGTATGCGTCTATGTTGTTGTCTTGAAAGACACACCACTCCATAGTATGGAAGGCCTTATATCGTCCCGAAAAGGAGTGTAAACGTGGTCGAGTGTGTTACCACACACGTAGGGCAGCTGGTGTGTTGGTGATATCTTGGCAGGACTTTCCTCAGGTTGGTGTTGTTAAAATCCTCGGCCACAAAAAAAAGCAGCCTCCGGCCGTGAAGTCTCTGTCCTGCCAATAACTCCATACCGCTTGTCCAGGGCGTGGATGGTGTCGGTGTGGGGTGGAATGTATATCACTGTGAGGATGACCGATGTGAACTCCCTCGGGAGATAATAAGGTCGGCATTCGATCATGAGGTGCTCTAGGTCTGGAGAATAGCCTGTAGAAATAATCTCCACATCTGAGCACCACTGGTTATTGACCATGAAGCAGTCACCTCCTCCCTTGCTCTTCCCCGATTCTATTTTCCGGTCTTGGCGGTGAATGGAGACCCCTCAGGAATAATGGCTGAGTCCAGGATCGAAGGGTTGAGCCAAGTCTCCGTAAAAACATAATGTTACAGTTCTTAGTGTCCCCTAGAAAAGACATCCTGCTCCTGAGTTAATCCAGCTTATTATCCAGTGATTGGACATTAGCTAGAAGAATACTTGGTACAGGAGGCCAGTTTTCACGTTTCCTCAGCCTGACCAGGAACCTGGCCCGCAACCCTTGTTTCCTTTGTCGCCTCTGCTTTCCAGGTACAGCAACAGGTAATCCCGGCTATGGATATTCCTCATTGTTCATTGGTCATGGGGAAAAAGTGCTGTCCACCAACGACCTGATGTGCTTGTGCGTTGTGCTTGTTGCAAAAAAGTAAAAAATAAGTAAAAAATTAAAACAAATAAAAAGCAAAGTTGAGGAGGAGCTCGAGACACAGCAGCTGTCGCCGGTGCCATCTTCCACTAACAGACAGGGGATGAGTGAAGCCAAAAGAAATGGTAATGCTTAAACAACAGGCAACTGTCTTGTGCTATGGAAAAGAATAGATTCCATATGTTAGCGTAAACGTGACAAAATGATGCTTAACACTTACAGAATTTGTGGAAGATTTAATCAAATCCTGACTATCAAACATTTCAATCTTAGAGCAAATGTATGTCCTCAGTTACATTTTCACTAAGTCTATTTGTAGATCGCACCCCTCATTTCCATTAATAAATAATTACTTTAAATGTAATAAGGGAAAAGTAATTTGTCACTGCAGATATTTTTCATGCAGACTTATCAAAAAATACTTCTGAAATTGACATTTTAATGGCGGGGATAGTCAGTTGCCTTTCCAGCCTTTAGTGAGGCTATGTGAATTAATTTGTTTTTGTTTCTCATAGTTATGTTATTGTATTTTAAGCTGCTTATTCTTTTGTTATTTTAATTAAAATATTTTGTGACTTTATCCAGTGTATAATTTTTTGTCATGTTTTTGTTTCATACTCCCTGATAACTTTGTAATAAATTAATTTGTCTTCTTCTTTACTTTGGTATGTTCGTCAACTACACAAGCTTCTTCTCAGCAGATACCAAAGACATTTTTTTCCCAAGCAAACTTAAACACAAGAAAAAATGTTTTCATTGCAATCAAGATATGATTGAAGTAAAAGGAACATGAGTAGGATGGCTGTTGCCATGGGAACTCAACAGGTATCATATTATTATACAGTACATGTGTGCATTGATCAAAATATGCACATTCTACATGTGTGGACATTGAGTGATAGACCAGTTATGAATGACAGAACTTTCTTCTGTGCTTCCATTCTTGGCTGAGTTGTGATATTCTCTCACTTCTCTTTTATGTCTCTATTGTTGTATGTGCTTAGTTGTTTTCATTTTGGGGGGATTTTGAGCATTTGTGCTTTTTCTCATGAAATGTAATTGTCAATGTCTTTCTGGGTCGCAGTAGGTAACTTTACAGCAGGGTTGGAAATGAACTTTTTTTCCCCAAAATCTACCAGCCACTCAGTTTTATTTTACCAGCCACTTTCTTATTTTAACCAGCAGTGTGTAGCTGCATTTGAAAAATAATAAAACAAGATCTACAATATTCAAGCATGATTATTTAGGAAAATAGGGTATGTTATTAAGGTAAATATTTAAACTCTCTCACTCTCTCACACACACACTGGGCCGTCCTCAGGCTGGTTAGTGCCTTCATGGCAGCCGTATCCTCCGGGGCTGATTTTCCCTGTACTCAGAAGTATAGTGCTATTTCTTTAAGTACCGGAACGCACCTATGACGTGTGTGCATGCACCATGTCCTCACAGCAAGTGCCACTCTCTGTCCACACTGAATCTGTCAAATATGCACCTCTGTTACGTCATGTAAACAAACCACCACATCAGCTGATCGCTTGAGATCAGACTAAAGATGGGTTAGTAGCCTACTTGCTATCTTCCTACGTTTGTACTTTTTAAACAGAAATACACGTTTGATATTGTGATATTTACATGTTTCTTTACAGGAAATGAACATACAATATAGACCTAACAGAAACTTCCAGCTCCCTGGCGATCTCCCTCCAGCCAGCTGCCACCTTATTTAGGTTTTTGTAGTAAAATTAGTTTAGATAACTCCTCATTTCAACTTCAGTCATTCCTCGTCCATGATACAGCTCTTTCAACGTGAGCAACAGGAATAAATAGAAACAGGGCATCCAACGAAAGTTCAGCTCAAAACGGCGCGCCGAGTTTACGTACATTATTTAACTACATCATCATGAACTTTTACCTTTTTAGCTGTTCCAAAAAATGAAAGGATGTTTTGCTGCCTTTTCGTCTTTACTAGTTAATGTTAACGAGCTGTAGACTGGAGAAAAAAATATTTAATTCACTGTGGCTACCGACAGCTACCAGCAACTTTCAAGGGGGAATGTTTTCTTGCACGTTACTCAATGCATGAGTTGATGTTGTGAATCAATCAACACGCCTTAAATGTCAATATGACGACTTTGACCAACTTTGTCTCCTCGTGTCCGAGTGAAACAAGCAGACTCACGATTCACTCTGCGTTGTGAAATGTCACAAATCGTTCTGTTACAAGTGCATTATTTGTTTGTAGGCCACATGCTACTTTTATTTACCCACTGCCATCGTAGCTGGTAGGTAGGCAAATTCACCCGCCACTACACAAAATCACCCACATTTGGCACGTGCTAATTTCCAACCCTGCTCTATAGTAGCTCTATTATTTTATTTTATTTTTTTTAAATAGTAGTGATGCAAATTCTCTATTAGTGTTTCTCAAACACTAAACACACAAACATGACAGATTGGTGTGGTTGGTGATAATAGTTCCTGATCACCTTGGTTAGTGAAAGTCCAGCAGCTTTTAAAAAAAATGTTTGTGCTTTCTGTTATACTTAATGAAGAAAACCTGGTGGGATGTTAAAGACTCATTTTCCCATAGTGCATTGTCATAGTCCACCTGTCTGCTTGTGTGTGTCTGTGTGTGTGTGTGTGTGTGTGTGTGTAATTGAATAATAATTAGCATGTGTGGTTTGGTTGGTCCTAGATGACTTTGACGACGTAATGATGTGTTTGGTTGGTTTGAGTGTGAGAGTGAGAGAGCAGTAGACTGTGTTTAATGACAGAGCATGGGTGTATGTGTGTGTGTGTGTGTGTGTGTTTATACTGTATATCGGGAGGATGCATTCATGGCTGAATTTGCTTTTGACATACCACCAGCAGGGTAAAGCACACAAATGTATGTGTTCATGTGAACATCACATCATTTCCACACACACACACACACACACACACACACTATACAATAATAATTACAAAAACATCTCCTGTCCTCCGTATTATCAGATTTTCAGAAGTTCACTTCTCTGCTTGTTTTGCTTGCAGGCACTGTGCCCTTGTCACACTCATCCCACTACATTTCTTCACTCATCACTTATACAGTTTTTGTTTATATATGTTTCAGGTGGGTTTTGTGAAAGCTGGTTTTGATAATGAAGTGAAAAAAATGCTGGTATGGTGGCACCAGTGAGTGTTTGTGTGTGTCTAACCACACTGTTACAAATAGAGGTTTTTTGCTTCATTGTTCCCCAGCGAGCGGGTGAAATTGACTTGTCACAATATGTTACTTTAGTTCCATCCATCTATCACTCCATCTCTCTCTGCTTCAGTCCCCTCGTCCCTTATGTAGTTATACCACAATATACTGACAATTGATGAAATCGGTGTTTGGTTCTCTCTGTGTGTTTGTATATGTATGTGTTTTAAAAAGCTCTGTAAGGGGCACCAGCATGCCAAATGAGAGCCCGGGGTAAGGCAGACAGACACATAAGTCTCTAATTTTGTGTGAATGCCATTGCAATGCTGCAATTAGCATACCACTGTCAAACGCAGGCACAATAACATTTTCGTTGGCCATTAGTCAATTTTCTTGCTCTTGTACCTGGTTCAATTCCAATTGATAACAATTCAGCCAAGGTCAGTGGAGTGGCAGATCTTTTCGCTATTGTGCAAATAGCATTTTCCACAGCTTTAGTTGGTGGATGTGCTAATGTTGTTGAAACTGGGACTTTCGATTGAATATTATGCCAGTTTGTTGCAATTGTATCAGTACAGTTTTTATTATTACAGGACACAATAGGCCCCTACCAGTCAAACCCCAGTGGGAGCTCTTTGTTGTTGGTATCTTTTAGTAGCAAGCATTTGGCCCTGGAGTGTAGTGACAGCTTTAACTGGGGGCTGTCAGCAGCAACATTCTCGCCTTTTAGCCCAACGGAGCATAGCCAAAGTACTACTTTGGTTTTCATGGATGGATAGATGAATGGATGGTAGAAATTATGTGCAGTGAAATGCCAGCTGAGCTTCCCCTAGACCTAGCCCTTCAACATTTGTTCATAATGGCTCAATGCTAATGTTTTTCTTTTTTTTTCTGTCTCTCTGCAAACATGGTCACATTAATAATATGTTTACAGGCACACAAATATGATTGTTCTGCCATTAATTATGTAAGTAAAGGTCCTTATTTTGTAGTGCTTTCCCTGTACATAAGGTATTCCGGTGTGGGACAGCTAGCTTCCCCTGTCCACAAAAAGCTTTAAGCCAAGCAGCTTTCAGGTAGATCCTGAATTAACTTCTTTTGTCAGGCTTTTTTCGAGATTGGGACTGATTTTTGATTTTAGTCAATTTTTTTCCCTGCAAATCATCATCATTTTTAGGACTTAATCAGGGCTGCAACTAATGATAATTGTTATTATCAATTAATCTGTCGATCATTTTCTCCATAAAATGTCAGAAAATGGTGAAAAATGTTCACCACTGTTTCCCAGAGCCCAAGGTGACGTCCTCAAAAGTCTTTGTCCTCAACCCGAAGATTTTCAGTTTACTGTCATAGAGGACTGAAGAAACCAGAGAATTTGGACACTTTTTCTTAAAAAATGACTCAAAATGATTAATCGATTATAAAAATAGTTGGCAATTAATTGATTAATCGTGCAGCCCTAGACTTAATGTGCATGACGGTCAGGCAAGTATAATAAAAGTCCTGATCTACCTGCAAGGCTGTCATCGTTGCGTATATTTAAAAAATGCAGGTTGTCCCTATGGCGTCAGATTTCCATCATATGTTGCGGGCGCGATAAAACATGCTAACGTGCAAATGATATTATTTCACACGCACAGATATTAACTGCCACTCGCACAATAGATGTAAGCAGCAAGCGCACAAAGCAGCCACCACGCGAAAGAGAGTTTCTGCTTGGCGAGCGCAGGAAGGCAGACACGCTCTTACAGGTTAACTGTGCTCTAGAGGTTGAGTTCTGCTTCTGCGAATCAACCTGACTTTTGACAATTTGAGGGCGGAAACCAAGGGAGGGACTGGCCCTCAGTTTCAATACAATCACACCCACACGGACCTCCTTGTACCTTGATTGACAGCCATCATCACAGGAAGCCTGGAGAGTTTTTTTGTTTGTTTTTTTAAACTTCAGTAACAACACAGTAATATTACAATACAAATGACAGTACAGGGAGTATTGGTGAAAAATCTAATATACTAATCATAAAAAAAAAACATGCAGAAATAAAAATAAAATGGCTCTGATAGAGGTCTGATTTGCGCAGCAGTTTATTCAGAGTCAGAGTCTCTGATTCAGACTAACATTCATGAAACCGGAATTATCCCTATTTTTTATTTCATAGATAATAACACTGGATATTTTAATGATATATTGACCGCCAAACTGGAAATGTATGCGGTTTTCAGCAATCTGGTCACCCTATGCTTAGTTCTATACACGCAGGTGCCATTCTTTGCCTCTCCCTATGTTTTCTTTCTCGCTTGCAGCTGCCGGTACATCTCTCATTTGTTGAATTTATGCAGGATGCACATGTGAAATAATATCATTTGCGCGTGAGCATGCTTTATCGCGCTCGCAACATATGACACAAGCCTGACACCATATATCTCATACAGCTATAGACTGTTTCAACAGACACATCCACTTTAATGAATGTTGTTTGTGTTTCTTAACTGGACTGATGTCTGCAGAGAGCTGGCTAGCTAGCATTAGCTGCCTATCAGGTAGGGACAGACTGAACAAAATAGAAACTGCACACTGTTCAGTCTTCTTTCAGTCTGTCCTTCTTCGATCTGTAGAGTTATGCTCACGTGACAAAATCAGTTTAGACTGTCAATAGCCATTGTCATCCTTATTGGCCACGACTGTATAGATTTGAGTGTGCTGCCTCTGGGACGGAGAGTGCCAAAGCTTGTACAGGGGGAGCACTCATTTAGCCTGTTAAGTGACATGTACATATACACGCACACACACCACGTGGGAACATTAGTTTCCTTGTACCTTACACCTTGCCCTACACCTTTCACAGGACAAAACAGAGCTATAGTAATAAAAAGTGCCAGCTCAATTCATTGTTCCAATAATATTAATGCATATTAAAAATGAAAAAAATCTCTGCTGCATCGTGGGACTTGATACTCATTGAACCGTATTAATGTGCTTGGTGGCTTGTTCCCACCAAAAGCAGGGCACCAACAGGTCTCAAGCCATAATAAATGAATCACAGATCCAATGCTGATATTTAGATCTGTCCCTATTGAGTGGAACAGTCTACACACTCCTCTGCTGCTCTAATTAGCTCTCAGCTTCCCACTAGTACATCTTTATAGGCTCAAATTGCTCTACAAGGATCTGTCATTGGTCCCTGTGGTTTCCAGCAGAAAGGAGGACATTCACAGATGCACATCCATTGATCTGCGCAGTGAATATGCAGTAGCCCACATGTATTTTCCTTATGTTAGTACTACGTCAAATTTCTTCATTCATATAGTACGTTGTAACACTCTTGTGGAAATCCTGCTGTATGAGGATGAATACATATAGATGTTGTATTAAATATGAAGACTGTTAAGAATTGCTCTTAGCAGGTAGTTTATATATATACACTTTACTCAAGTCTTGTGTTACCATAACCCAGTCTCAAGCCCCGTCACACACACCTAAACACACTCCCTGAATCGCATAGAGCTTCAAAGCAGCGTGCTGACTTGCATGCTGAGTGTCAGAGATGTAATTTGTCATTAGAGATTAACATCTTGAGTCTCATCACCTTTGATGGTGTCATTCTTTCTCACTCTTTCAGTCTGTCTTTTCTTTCCCAAACCTAGCCCTGACCACAGGGGAAACAATTTGACAGAATTTTCGAGTAAACCAACAGACAAGATAAAATACACAAGATAAGATAAGATACACCTTTATTGATCCCCAGCGGGGAAATTTGGTTGTTGCAGCAGAACAAGGACAGAAATAAATACAGACAAGTATAGAAAGTAACAGAAATACATAATATGAGATACATAAACTAAAATAAGAATAGAAGAAAAAATGGAAACTACACAAGAGCATTTGGAGACAAAATAACATGGTAAAGTGACAATAGTGTGATTAATAGCAGCAGAGTCAACAAGTCTATGTAAACAGTGTCTGATGGCAGCAGGTACAAATGAGCACCTAAAGGGCTCCGTTCTGCACCCGGGTGGGATGATCCGGTGGCTGAGTGAACTGCCCATCTGCCACAGCTCGTCATAGACAGGATGAGAGGGGTTGTCTAGGATGGATTTGATTTTGTCCTTCATCCTCCTCTCCACCACTGACTTCAGACTTTTCAGTTCCAGCCTGACCACAGAGCTGGCCTTCCTTACCAGCTTGTTCAGTCTGCTGGCCTCACCAGCCCTGAAGTTCAGTTTTGGACCCCAAGGTACTTATATGAGTCCACCCTCTCCAATTCCTCTTCCTGGATGGTAACAGGGACAGGGGTCCTCCTGTTCCTCTGGTAGTCCACCATCAGCTCTTTCGTCTTGCTGATACTGGAAAGAAAATCAGCCAACTAGGATTTTTTCAGCCAAGAACAGCCCACACCCACCCTGTCTCTCTGTAACTTAATAATGATGTCCAAAGTAATCTATGAGCATCTTATGATTCTCCTAATGAATGAAAAAAGTTTCAAAGAATACATTAAATGAATATCCTGTTGACTGAATTAATTCTTGCCTTTCCAAAAGTACAGTAGTTGTGTACAACTCAAATTCGTACTTATATATTATTACCTTCCACTTCTGCGTCTATGTGTCTTCGTCTCTTGAGTGTGTACCAATTTTTATTCTTTATATGTTTTTATGTATTTACATATGTATAATTATATTATAATTCTTAATAAATCTTGAATTTTTACTTTTATATTTATTTTTTCTAGTTCTTATTTTTCACACAAGTCTTTTAGCACAGCCTTGTGGGGAATTCCACCGGTTTTACACACCAAAGTCTCTTTACAGGTCTTGGGGAGTACTAATACATATGTGAAAAAAGTTGTAATAAGCCTTTTATTTCTCCAGAAGTTGCTGTGTGAAGTCTGAAAAATGTCCTCAAGTGATGTCCCTTGAGTCAGGATTGGTTGTGACTGAAGACTACAAGTTTGAAAATGAAATAAATACAGGGGTGTGGAGTTAGAAAGATGTTCGGTCACCAGGCCGAGGTACTATTCACGTTATTACAAGATATTATTCATTTATTATCATGATGTACGTTCTCATTATTACTAGATACCGAATTATTTTGTTTTTACAAGAATCTTTCCTTGTAATAACAACATTCATTAATCAACCTATCTAATTAAAACAAACTGCTCTCATTATAACATGATAAGTTGGTATAGTGTTGTAACAAGAAACTTCTTTATGTTGTTAAAAGGAGAAAAAACCCAGTCAATACCAAAATACAGGACAGTGAGACACGGGCTGGAAAAACTGACAATGAGCGATTTATATAGTTTGATTAAGTGTTATTAATGCATGGGTTGATACACAGACTGGTCACCAGTCTTTTTCAAAAGGCTAACACATACAGACAGACAATCACATTCACTTTCACATTTATGGGAAATTTGTAATGTATTTGTTTTAATAATATGTAATATTATTAGTAATGTGTAATAAATGGAAATGGAACAACTCAAGCAGTGTCCTGTCCAGTCCGGATGTACATTAAAACATCAATCACCTATATAACTTCAGAGAGGTCCAGTATGTGGTCAGGAAGGGTAGTCAGGTCTTCACTGCTGATAAATAGAGGGGATGTTGGGTTTTGATCAGGCTGCTGAACTGAATGTGCACTTAAGCGCACTGTCATAAATGCCAAGCCATCTGGGCTTGTGTGCTGTCAGGAGGTGGCGAAAGGTCCAAAGGTAGGATATGTCTATTTTTGTCACCTGCGGTAATATATGTGGTAGCCACCACTGCATGGATTGGTACCAAGTCATAGCCTGGTTCCCGACAATCACTGATCTAATCTGACATCAGATCCAGACACAAAAATTATGTAAGGCACATAGAACTGAACGACATCAGCCCACAGCAACAGTGTAATACACTAACACACAGAAACATCCTGCCACATAGATCAGTCAGGTTATATGATTGAACAATAATGTTGTATGGTTGCTAGGCCAGCCTCTTTTTCTCATTTTAACAGAAACCAATCATGTTACAAAAAGAGACATCTTTTGTTTTAATGAGACAAGTCCGTATGTTGGTATAACAAGATACCCTGATTTTGTGAGATAATGAAAAAGTTTTGTTTTTGTTTTGATTTAACAAGATAAAGTGATATGTTTTTATAACAAGGAAAGTGGAATAATCTGATGTCTATTAACAACAAGAAAATGTCGTAATGACAGGAAAAATATTGTGTTACAACGTGAAAAAGATGCTGTTAAAACAAGAAACTGTTCACGTTATAATGAGAAACAGCAAATATTTCGTCGTGGTGGCAGCAATATGTTGCCGCACTGCTGCACTGATTTTGA
>NTHP01000070.1:451884-638115 GCA_003416845.1 Oplegnathus fasciatus | reverse complement strand
GAAGACCAAAAGAAAGCCATGGGCACAGTATGACCAGAGTAGTGTGTAATGAGACTCACATGGGAGAAAAAAAGCCAACAGAGACTCAAAAGCAGTGGCAGACAGACAAATGAGCAAAGAGTCTTGCAGAGGTGATGGAAAGTCATGCACTGAAGTCAAGTGTTACCTTACCAAAGCCAAGCTAAGACTCGTTCTGTGGCATTTGGACAGAAACAGAAACAACCCACGCTTTTAACACACATTTAATGCCCCAAAGACGCAGAGAAGAGGGGAGTAGGTGTAGAGAGAGCAAGTCACTCACACATACTGTATACAGTTCTTTATTATTGCTGACAAACCAATAATGAGTTTGGACTCCATTGAAATGGATGAATTCTTTTCCCACTACAGTTCAACAACCAAATAAAATAGTATTTCTGCAACCCAGCTGGCATGTTCTATTTTCTAAACTGATATACTTAAATGCCAAACCTAAAATATACATTTTGGGTGGATACGAATAGGCATTTCGGGAATACCTTATCTGATGTAAATGTGTTCATAGACCAATCACAGCTCATTCCTACAGTTGCTCGTGTTGAAGGAGTTTGTTTAAAATGCGCCAAGCATGAAATAAAGGAGTGAATGCAAACAGATCCTGGATGCCAATATCAAGCTTACATTGTTCTCCCTGAATGGTGTCAACAGTGTAAATGAATTTTCATGAGCCTCCTTCGGGCTACGCTGAACAAACAATCAGAGACAGAAGTTTGACTTGATTTACACTATTTTATGCAGAAACATTATCACAAGATAATAATCATTTACACAAAATAAGACAAAGAATCACAAACAATATCAGACATATGCTAACAGCTTAGAAACCAAAAGTACCAGATGGACTCCGCATGTCTAAATATATAGTTTAGTTTCTAAATCAGGATCCCATATTGTAGATTTCTGATATTAACTGCTACAAAAAAATGGAAAAGTAAACACATTTTCAAGATAATGTGTGCTAATGCTACTTTTTATTTTAAATGACTTTACAGACCCGTCCCAGAGGCTTTCATAATATTTCAGAATGGATTTTTCTGCATGTAAAATAGACTTTTTACATTATTAGTGAATTTAATTTTGTATGAAAATATTTGGCATCCACGCTGCCATAAGCCCACTGCCAGCTAACCTCAACTGACAACCAGATAAGGACTGAAGGAAGGAGGTGAGGATTGAGAGAACGATGGGAGGCGGGTGGTCTCTGTCAGCATCATGATGGTGACAAAATTTCTGTCTAATCAAACTTAACCGAATTCCTAAAATCCCCGCTGTTCTTAGACACTGCTTCAACCAAATAGCCACTTAAGTCTTACTTCATCACCTTAACAGTCAATAAGCGCCAAGTTAAAGTACAGAGGACAGAGAAACAAAGTGACAGGCGTGTGTGTATATGTATATTTGTGTGTGTGTGTGTGTGTGAGAGAGAGAGCGAGAGAGAGAGAGAGAGAGAGAGACTCAATACTTAAAAGCGTGCTCCTGTCTTTCTCTGTGTTTGTCTCTGTATTGTGTGCGTTTGTGTGTATGTGTACATGTGTGCCATAACTGCAGATTCTTATCACAGATAACCTTATTCGTGTCCACTCACTAACTCTATCAAACACACTTTCGATCTATCTGTGTGTGTGTGTGTGTGTGTGTCCAGATGCTGAAACCAGATGCTTTCCCTCAGAGTGCAGGCGCCTAAGATAGTGACAGGGAGCGGACACACACAAGGTTATTGCACACAGACTCACCAACACACACATGCACAGTATACAGTATATAATGTCTCCGGTAGACCAGGTCACATTTTGTGATGTATTATATAGTATCATTGCTGTAATATAAATCAGCATTCTACTAATAGCTAAGTCCTTTACTTTAAGATATTTAAAGTTGAAGAGAAACCTAAGCTGCAAAAATAGATCTGTTCACAGGTCAGATCAGCAATTAGCTACGAATGTTATCACAACATCATGTTTTCATAATTACTCTATCTATGCAGTATAGAATTACTGTAATGCCCAGGAGTATGTCCTATACTGATTATGTGTTATGTGTTAATATCTACTCTAATGTGTTATGTGCTATGACAGAACAAGTGTAACTCCTCCACCTGTTCTGAGCCGCAACTATGTTAAAATGGTTCCCTGCATCATAACGTTTCCCCTGTATTTCCACATAAAATGACAAACTGGTTTCTTCTTGAGCTGCATTCTTGTCATGGTGGGATAGCCTTCCAGCCAGCATGTCTGATAAAACTTTGTGATGTGTACATCCAGATTAAGGACTTTCCTTTGACAACCAGTATTTTACAGTTAATGTTGCTCTATCAAAATATCTACCATTATCAAAGCTGAGCAACCAGCGTGACTCACATGAATATCTACCTGCAAACATTCCAGTACTGATTACTTGGCCAGAGAAAACTGTCCCAATCAGGAGTGCATAAATTACAAAGATACACGAGATCCACGACTCACCTCCATTGCTCCTTACCTATCTGCCTACCTGTCTACAGATCAGCTGATTGGTCTGACAACAATTCTAAACTGAAATTAAGTAGCAAAGGACTGTCTGTAATTGATCTCCAGCAGAACTTTCCAGAGCTGTCAAAAGCACTGCTGTACCCGTAGGGCAGACTCTCTGCTATAAATAAAGAGACCCATTATTGGCACCTCTCTGTGTGTTCGGAAAGCGAGAAATATGTTCTCATATGAGCTGAAACACAAGAACCTGCCCAACAGGAGAAAGGTCTAGACAGCCAAACTCTTTTATTCTCAGGTTTTTTTTCCCCTGACGTTGGAACTTTGTCCTCAGATAATTTATTTGCCTCAAGCCAGCTGATGGAAACGCACCTGTAGGATCAGAAACTTGGTACAGAATGTAAACCTTAGGTCGCTACATGCTTCTTATGCAATAGCCACACAGCTCGCACAGACTCCTCCTGTTTAAAGCAAAGGGGTTTATTCATCCACTTTCCCTCATCAAAATAAACTTGGTGAAAACAGAAAATGCCGCCGTTTATCTCTGTATATTCCAAAAGTCCACAATATGGTCGGAAAACTGTCCACTCTGCACCTGCAGCTCCTCACTGCCCTAAAGGGTCGTTAAGTGTCGGCAGTCAGTCCTGAGATGCGTGGATTTCTTATTTTGCATTACAAGTAACAAACAAATAAATTGTAATTATTCAGATTAGACTGGGTTAAACATAATATATTAAGAATAGAAGCAAATATGACTAAATATCAGCATGTAAATAATGATAAATGATATTCAACTGCAAAACTTCCCTTGATTATGCAGAATGATCGCAGTCAGCCCAAATAATTGCGATCAGACAATCATGTAATAATTGCAACAGGCCTGCACACAAGTACGCACAAACAATTCTTGCATAAATATCTACATACTTGCTGTCATTCTGAAAAACAAAAACTCTCTCACACACACAGCAAGCCTGTAAAGGGAAGGTTTTACAAATAAATGATAAATTATTGCTCAGTAATGGAACAGTGTGGTGTTGTTGTGGAAACAAGGCTAACGCTACCATGACAACCTCAAGGGTCATGTGAGGTCATCCGCAGCTGTTGCTTTGACGCTATTACATAGTCACCTCTCTCTCCAGTCCTCTCAGTCCACATCTGAGTGTATGTGAGTCGGTGTGTGGATTTTGTAGTGTGTCTGTGTGTAGAATTTCTCTATGCATATATGTGTGTATGTGGTTACTGTATGCATGTGTGTGTGTGTGTGTATGTTGAGGTCAGAACAAAGTAAACATAGTAACCAAGGCAACTAAAGAAAATGAACACAGTAAATTAAATGAAAATAATTACAAACTGCATGTGTCACCGTTAGTCAGAGCAGCCGTGGTGATTACGAGCAGTCAATAAAAATGTTACAATTTATAATGTTTTGTCCTTCACAGTGTACAGTATGTGCAGTGTATGAGGGAGAGACTGTATTAGATTCATATTAGAATATAATGCAATACATTACAAAACGACAACAGCTTTCCAGTTTAACAGGTAAAACCCTATAATAAGATATCAAAATAACTGCACATCACTTTTTATATCAGACATGCTTTTTATTTCTATTCCTCTGTCTAGTTCCATTCATTTTGTCTGTCTGTGTCTCTCCAATGACATTAAAGATTTGAGACTAGAGATTTGCTCAAATTTCAACCCATGTCCTGCCTCATTCTTTCACTACTTATCTCTTTAGTGTGTGTGTCGAGCACGCATGCACACATGTGCACCCACCAGCCGTTTCAAATCAAGTTGAAAATTATTGCTCAGTGATGAACAATTACAGCAGAGGGTTTTTTATATGTTGTTACAATCAGCCGTCTATTATCATAATCAACTTCACACAAGAAGATGCCGTTTTGAACAGAACTGAGAGACAAAGAGAGAGACAGAGGAAGAGGAATGTAGAGAGAAGGAAACACAACATCCACTGACCAGACACCATCCGTCCATACATATATACACACAGAGAGGAAAAGGGTTCCATGTAAAAGCACGTTTTACACAGCCATACAGAGCTTGTTATGCTAATAGCAAGTTGTTATGAATGAGCTAAAAACGGACAGTAATTATAGGCAACGGTTGAATGTAATTAGCTATGTATCTTAAAATTAGTGAATTCCTGTAGACTTTGAGACTGAGTCTCAACAAGCGGTACCTACCCAGCACTGTGTCTCTTCACATCAGCAGCAGAGGGAGGATGAGTGACACGGGGTTGTTAGCCAGTTTATTGTAAAAGGCTTGCAGCCTTTCTAAACAGTGGAGTTCAAGGACGCTAGGCAACCATTAACTAGTTCAAGAGTATGTTAAGTTATTCTAATGGTTTTTGTGGCCAATACATGCTTGTCAATAAGAAGATAAGAAGATACAACCTGACCTTAATTAGTCTACATATTAAAAAATAAAGTTTATAACAAATGGATGTATTATAGGGATTGTCAAGATGTATTTGAAAAATAAATGTGTCAATCTAAAAATATAGCTTTTATTGTACTCTTACATTTTTGCATTTGTAAGAGTAATATCATTGGTTGTAATATCCTTATCAGCCCACGAAATATATCATATCATATCATATACCATATCAGTGTATCTCTAGTGTAAATGTTGTCAGAGAAAACAACATTTTTTTTAGCATGAAAGATATACATAGATATGCATTGTGTAGGGTGACCGTATTGTATGTAACCTATAATGTAGGTTTTTAGATAATTCCCCCCCCCCAGAAACTCAAAAGAACAAAAAACAAAACCAAATATGACAAACATGTTCCTGAGTTTTCACTTGCAATCTGACATTTACATTTTGCACGAAGCATAGCTGACATTTGTCTCCCTGCTAGGTCATCAAGCATGTAACTATGCTTACCATTACAGTTCACTATGCTTTAGTTTTGTTTTGTTTTTTTCAAGATTTATTTATTTTTGTCATTTTACAACACAGGGTTGCACAATAAAATGAAAGTTGTAATCCTCTTTATGCTATGCGCACAGAACATATATACAAGTATTTAAAATTAGAATAGAATAAAAATTAAAATTAAAAATAAAAACAATATATACAGTTACTTATATATACATATTATATAAAAGGTATTTGTAATGTGCAAAACCAGCATAATTTTGGTGGAGTGCGGAGGATGAGGTTGAGGAGTGTCACAGCCTGAGGAAGGAAGCTGGTCTCTCCTTTCAAGGATATTAAAGGACCATACCCACACCAGCAACAGCCTGTTCACCCTGCTGCCGTCTGGCAAGCGGTATAGAAGTATCCACTGCTGACTCCAGAGCAGCTTCTTTCCTCAGGCTATGAGACTCGACTCATCCTGCGTACTTCAACATAAAAAATATTTTTTCATGTGTAGCATAAAGGGACTACAGCTTGCATTTTGTTGTGCAAGCCTGTGCTATGTATAGTTATTTGACAACTTGTAATTAGACCTAGCAGTGCTAACCAAATGTAAACGAACCGGTAGTCCGCCGTTGTTGTTGTTGCCACATTTTGAATTGAGGTGAAGATGTCATTGTTTTTCAAACGTTCCGTTTTATACCGATTTACATGTCTAGACATCAACACTGAAAATGGAGTTTCTGAAATTTTTCACCCTGGAAGTTTACAAAAAGGTCAGTTTTCAGTTACCTAAAACACAATTTGCATGTGGACAAAAGGCCTAAATGCAGCGAAAAGGCTATGTTTTAAAAACACACCTGTGTGCGTGTGGACTAGGCCTCAAAGCCCATTATTTTACACTCCACTTCACCCATGACCTTCCTACCCCCAAACCCAATCTTTCCCCAAACATGGGCTTTTTATTGTGAGTACACCACCCCTACCTGGTCTTATGTTTTTTTTTATAATTGGTGTGCTTTGCAATGATAAGAAAAAGTGGACTAACTTGTTAGACTTAATTTATCCAACAATTACCCAACGTTATCTTTCTCTCGTTCTGTATCATAAGTATTTTACATGCTCAAAATACAGGCATATTTTTTTTAATTGAAATTCTGTAGCTTCCAGGGCAGCTGGTGCAATCCCACTCCTGCCCAGAATTGATGCATTATTTACCATTTTCTTCGAGCTGTTTGAATCTCATATGTGTGAGTCTGAATGCAGTAAAGGCTAGCAAGCTGATATCGTATATGAAAGACGATAGTCATCAAAGGGTTAAATGGCATCATTATAACTTTACTGTTTGTTGTATTTGATTGAGAAGATGATATTTGATCTCAGCATCTTATTATGTAAAGAGTGTGTTTTCTTTTCATAGCCATCACTGGCTTTGATTATGTGTAGGGTGTGTTCTCGTTTGTTTTCCTTCTCCTTTGATTGATCATTAACCCTCAAGCCAATCAGGAGAGAAAACTAAACTTTTTAATAACCATGTTTATATGCATATAAAATATCCCAGATCACCACCTGTTCTGCAGAATAAATCAATATTCAAACCAAGATGTTCATATACAGTACTTCTCAATGTCCCTATCACATTTAACCTACAGTTAGTATATTATCTGGCAAAAAGGCAAAAACAATTACAGAGAATGGTGCCCACTGACTGTGCAGGGCAGTGCTACAATGTTATAACAAAACTTTGCCACCAAGTGTGGATATCACATTTAAAACACAGTATTCATAATTAAATTACTTTGGGCACATTGAAACTGAATAGAAATGAAAATTTTCAATGAGAATTTTCAACAAGTCCTCTATCCAAAAGCAAAGTTGTTCACTTGTCAGTGTCTTCCAAAACAACCCATATGACCAACTTATATGAGAATGCTTAAGTTCTGAGTAACTTCAGGCAACTAAAAAAAAGGTTAGGGGAAGATTGTGGTCATGATTACCATTACAACATCACTGTTAAAAGAAACAAGAGTTCTCCATTGGTACAAGACAGGACATGAATTATCGGCTCCTGTGTCAAAGTCATACACTTTGTTGATGTAACCGTCCACCACCTCATTCAACTTTATAAAGATCTCACACTATTTCTATCATTGCTACTTAAAGAGAAGAGTAATTATTGTCACGGCAGCAAGAGGTTGCATGTCACAAGCGAAGGTCATTTTAAGTGTTGGAAACCTCATACAACCTCCAGTAAAGTCACATCAATAGCAATGGTCATTAGTTCAAAGAATTGCATGTTTTAAGCTTCTAGTAGTCCGTATTTGAGGAAATATGTGTGCTCAGTGTCCCAGCCTGCTTTACCACCTCATCAGTCAAGTATTCGCAAACCATATCATAAGACAATTATAGGAAGACCTCAGTGTTCCACTTCATTTTTGGGCCTAGCTTTCACAGATTTGCATTAAATGTAATGCCGAGGTCAAACTACACGATTGTAACGGATTATAACCTGACCCAACAGACGTAGGGCGTCGGGTTAGGAACAACGATGCAAATATAAATTTATATTAAATATTGTTTCGTAGACATATACTGAACACTTTTTTAGGGGATTAAACAGGCAATCATGGTCCATTTCGTTAAGTTTATGGGTTGTTGACTGGGCAGGATTTGTTCATTATTATCTGTTATCCTGCCACATGTAATGTCTCCATCATGTTGTGTTACATGGCAACTTGAGAAATAGCAGAAGAGAATAGGAGACAAGGAGAATAAAGTAGCCATAAACAGATTCCTACAAAAGATGGATTGCTGTAGATGCTAGATTGTAGATAAAAACTGAACAGTCAGGTTATGGAAAACATGGAAGAACAAGGTGGGATACTGTCATAAATGCACTTTCAGCATAGTGGAAAAACCCACTGATCAGCAGGTACTATGGAAGGATGGACAGATGGATAGATAGATAGTTGGAAGATGAAGAGGAAGACATAAAGTGCGTGTGTGTGTGTGGGGGGGTGGGGGGGGGTGGTGGAAGCAATTCCTTGCACACCTCTCAGTCATAAATATGGAAAAGGAACAGCGCGGCTCAGCCAGCCCTCCTACGAGCAGAATGTTATCCTGCTTCCTTGGCAGAGTGAAAAAGCCTCAAGCTAAGAGAGATACACAGATGAATGGATTTACTGACAGAAAGATGTATAGGAAAATAAACATATAAATAATTGAGATGGATAAACTGACACACTGACATTTTCTTGGTTGTAAAGTTGCTCTGGTTGCACATGTAGACACTTGGATTTGGTAAGTTGTGGCTGAAGTTTTTTCAAACTTAACTATTTGACCGTTGATGCTGAAAGAGACAATAGGCTAAATCTTGTGGAATAGGGAAACACAAATTCATGATACTTCATCCACAAAAAAGCAAAATTGGACTACTTCTGAGTGCTGGCTATGTGACAACATAACAAAAGAGTTTTTCATTCTCTTACGTCAAACCAGTCAAATCAGCAAATGTCACATGACATTTTGAAGTTTTTTTTTCCTTTATGCTAGCAATGGGTCATCAGTATGTTTCATTGGTATGTAGACACCTGAACATTGCAGCTGTATAAGAATGCTATTCCAAAATCATGGACATTGAACTGCCCAGCATGTACAGCATGAAAGAGAGGGAGCTGAGCACACAGGGAGCTCCGGTGTTCAGCACTAGAGTGGAGGAGGTGTTACCGCCAATCCAAACTGTTTACAATGTCCTGAAAAACAAACAGCAAATCCTCACATTTTACAATTACTCAATTTTCAAAATTGTTGTTGGATTTTTCTTTGAAACCAACTCATTGGTTAGTGCGCAGTCCAAACAAATTTCTTCATTGGGAAAATTAAAGTGTCTCTTGATATCTTGATCTTCATCTTGATAACTGAGTGATTGTTTTAGCACTATATGTTTGTATGCTTATGTGAGGTACTGTGATTAATTGTGATTCGACAAGATGTATATCAGGCCAAAGACAGCTCATGGTGAACTGAAAACTCTGTAGGTGTGAATGTGAGTGTGAATGCATTTGCTTGTATATGTGGGAGTCCTGAGACAGACTGGAAATCTGTTCAGGGTGTTTCCCTGCCTTTTGCCACAGTGGATGTTGGGACTGTCTCTAAAGCCCCCTTGCCATGGACATCCATTGGCTACTGTATATTGACTGTATATTGAGTTTTATAATGACTGTCCAATCATGATAGATCTGTTAAGGATAGAGCTGCAATACTCGCATGATAGTATGCAAGAGGGAGCTCTAAAACCCTTTTGTCTCCTCACCACAGTGGCAGCACTACTGGAGAACAGCAGTGAGTTGCAAAATACTGATACCAAAAAAGAAGAGTGTTCTCAGTTTTCTCACAAGCAGCATCAGCATACAGTATGCATTAATGAGTGTTTATCCCCCTGATTTCCTCACATGCAATGTGATTTTTTTTTCTTGTCTTTTGCCCGGCACTGCCAGGAGAAATAAACACACAGTGTAAATATGCTTTTAAAAACAAGCCCACCTGATGTGAGGAGAGCAAGTTAAAATGGTCTAGTTTATTTTTATTACACTGATTGTATTCCCTCTCATATATAAGAAATTACATTTATCACAGGACAAAACAAAGCTCTATAACATTTGTATTTAACTGTGCTTTTCTGATAATGTGACTGCATTCAACTCATGAAGTGTTGCATTCTTACACTAGGTCTGGTCTGATGACCAGTTAATCAACAACTTGAAGTCTTTTTCCAACATAAAATTACCAGCATATTTGTTTAGTCAGCATTTTTATAAGAGACTTAAATAGTTGATCATTTATTGTTTATATTGATCAGGGTCTAGCTGCTGGTTTCATTGAAGCCTCAGAACCCCACTTGACACAAACTTTTTTTCTTTAATACACAAATATCTATCAGTTTCATATCAAAAGACTCACATTGGAACTGTATTCACACGCATGTGTTGTTATATGCATATTAACAGTATTAAGCATTTCTTTCATAATCCCTTTCAACTGGCTGATGGTGCCCTGCTGCTAATACTCATTGTGGCTTTTGTGAAGGAGTTGGCTTTTCCATGTGAAGAGTGTTTATGAGGTAAATACTTGTTTATTCATCGTCATGGAGTAGATTTGGCTGTTGACAAGAATTAGTCAGTAAATATGAATCCATCTCTGCACTCTAAAAGCTCTTCTACTGATTAGAGGCGAGAGTGGGGGAGAAATGTAGAAGGGAGGGGGGTTTAGGAGAGACAGCGATTTGTTTATCAAACACTTTCCTCCCTCAAATCTGATTAGCTCAATGTCACATTGAAGAGTTGGACCTCTCCAGTCTCTGGTGTGTGTGTGTGTGTGTGTATGTGTGTGTATTTTGTATCTGATCACTATAAAAACATTAGTTGCTTTAACTCTTTCACTATGATTTTCCATCTCTATCTACTGTTTTTTTTGTTGGTCTATGCAGCACAACACTAATCCGTGCCTGCTGTGGAGACACATGGTTAGTCGTAGGCCACGTCAAACTTTAGAGGTGGACACAATCTCCATCTACTCATATGTATTTAACCTTGACATAGACAAGTGCTCTCAGACTCAAACACTATAGAAATTCATGAAAAAATTAAATATTCATACACATTCGTTAGTGACCTTATGAAGAGGAAACTGGACACAGACCACTTCTGAATGCAGAAATAGTTTTTTCTCACTTTCTCACTTTCCTCCTTTTTGTAATTGACATTTCCTCGCCCGGCACCCATTTTTCTCCTTGATACATTTTATTTGGCGGGTCAGCTTGAATTCATGTCAGTTGGACACATGCACTATGATTCCAACAGTATGAACAGTATGAAAATGGAAAGACTGTCCTCACAAATGCTTATAATGACCTATGTTTAAGATTGCCTGACAAGAGACCTTCTGCAATTGTGCTGATAATGACAACAGCAAGTTGTTTAT
The DNA here is from genome assembly GCA_003416845.1 of Oplegnathus fasciatus. Taxonomy (NCBI): domain Eukaryota; kingdom Metazoa; phylum Chordata; class Actinopteri; order Centrarchiformes; family Oplegnathidae; genus Oplegnathus; species Oplegnathus fasciatus. The sequence continues at coordinate 626,743 of NTHP01000070.1, read as the reverse complement.
TGAAACAACATAGCAAAGGCAGAAGTAATATCACATTGTTATATCTGTTACAACCCTGGCTCAAGGGAAGCAACGACTCAAACAACATCTCTAATTTGGAAGGCAAAGTTTATTGCAAAGTAAATAAAGAATATCTCACTAAAAAGGTTGGAGTCATTGTTTGGGCGCATCTCCTACCAATAGTCAACACTGGTTTCTTTTAACTATGAAGGTGATCTTTCCCTAACTTCAACAAAATAGTTTGCCTTCATTCAGCTGATGGGTCATAATGCTCATATGGGTTGCCACTGTCACCATTTATTTTGTGATAAAGCCCTAAGTGTTCCTATTATTATTATTATTATTATTATTATTATTATTATTCTATTTTAATCTTTGTCATGGTGATGATAGCACCTTTGTCTATTGCCTCTCCTGTGCTAATAGCATCCTATAGAAAGAGGGATAATAAACTCACAGTTATCATGGCAGGCCAAAAAAATAAAAAAACAAAGAATATTGGAATAAGGATCAGTTGTAGTCTAGTATCCATCATACTGTGTCAGAGGTGTACCACGCTGATTGGACCAGATTTTCATTGTTGACACCATGTAGTGTGTTTTCTCAAAAGTCTGGTCTGCTCCCACTTAGCTTTTAGTAATAAGATTTGGTTCACATGAAATGTGGCTGTGTGAATGGTCAGCTATTGTTTCTGATTTTATATATCCTCTTGTGTTTCTGTCCTCAGTTTTGGAAGCACAGAAGGGAATGACACGACTTGGCAGCAGACCAGTGCCATTCAACTGCTAGACCACTCAACAAGTTGGTAGGTTCCACTCAAACCCTCTCACTGTCTCTCCATCTGTGTCTCTTGTGTTTCTCACTGGATCACTGCTCAGTATTGTGTATCTGCCTCTCAGTTATTCCCTCTTCAAAATACAGTATATTCGCTGTCTATCCTGTTCAGTTTTGTTTGAAATTGTTCTTTCTGCTTCTCTCTCTAAATCTCCCTTTAAAGAGTTGGAAGATTAATTCCAATTTGCCTTGATTAGGCTATTCTTCTCGCAGTTGGAGGAAAAAAAAGACAAAAACCTGCTCTGCAATTTGAACACGTGCAGGGAACAAGTGATTGCCATCAATAAAAAACGAGCAGGGAAAAAAAAGGAAGAAAATGAACAAGTAAAGGAATGAATTGCCAATTTCTGTTCTTGTCAAGTGTTTTTGGAAGGCAGCTCTTGAGGAAAAGCTGTTTCCGCTGAAGGACTCTGACAGCAGTGTGTATGTGTGTGTCTGTGTGTCAGAGAGCATTCAGTGATTATCAGGATTTTTTTTTTTACTTCCACAATGGTACATGTGGAATTACAAATAGTAGTTTTTTTTATGATGTATGATGTTTTGTTTTCTTTCTGCCGAAAAACACTCAAGTGCCAAAGTCACTATGGTTCCAGGTGTTGTTAACCTACATTTCTAGCAGAAATCTTTTCAAAATGCTTGACGCTCGAATGTAATATGATTTGTATAAACTCTGACATATTGGCATGGTGGGTGATAATTACATCACTACTTATTGACTCGACAAACAGTGGTCCTATGCAACAGGTTCTTAAGGGGGAGGAAAGAAAGAGGATGGCAAATGTGAACAAGCAGGTGCAGGGATTGTCAGCATAGCTGAAATTGAGAAGTGTAGCAAGAACTGCATTCCTTCCAAGGAATCACAGACATCACAACCACAACAGGCAACTCTGTTCCACTGCTGGAACGTAGCAAAATGTAATGTGTGTCCATTTGCCACTGTTCTCTGCCCATTTTTGGATGAGTTGGAGCTAAATTTCAGCATTGCTCAGGAGGTGAAGTCAAATGCAACTTTCAGGGGTTGCCAGGGCGGAGCTGTCAATCGTAACTGGTCAAGGAAATGTGTCGTCACATCATAAAGTAGGAATACAACAAACACAATTGTAGCCTCTGGAAAAAAATGGGGATACAACACACAACCAAGCAATGAGGAGAGAAAAATTAAAAAGGTGAGGTAAGATTATTGGATTTCAATGGAGCAAAACAAAAAAAGAAAAAAAAAACATTGTGGGTTGTTGTGTCGAAGTCTGTTTAGCCTCTCGATTTGTGTCTCCCCTCCACTTTAACCTGAACGGTTTACAGTGTGTTGTGTCAGTAATGAATTTAGATGTGGCATAATGTCATACTGTAATATCAGTTTGTTTTACATTTAGTGTTGTATAATACACCCACGCAGCCTCAGTAAGTCTCTGTATCGCACCATTTACCACTGTGTGTGTGTGTGTGTGTGTGTGTGTATGTATGTGTTTTGCATAGCACTGTAAATGGTTTCTGTAGTAGCTACATCGTCAGTTAAACACTAACCAGATTATTTTGTAATCTCCCTCCCTGACTTACACTGGAAATTCTATTATATCTAACAGCAAGTGCTGCTGTTTTGTTGCGGACACATTGAGCTGGTCATTGCTTTGGTGTGGAAATTTTCTGGACAATATTAGACAGCACAGCATTGGGTAACCTCCCCCTATCTTTTATTTTATGTTGAACTGAAAGAGACACATCACCTTTTTTTAGTTTTTTACTGTGGTTGAACAAATTTTCAAATCACAAATTGAAAGGAATTCCAGGGTTTTGTCCCACCAGGCCTAAGCATTGGGGATTTTTTTTTAAATGTATTTTTAAGATGTTTTTTAAACTACAGTGACAGTTGACAATGTAAATGAGGAAAGGTTAAAGCCAAAAAACCTTAGACAGTTTTTTCAGACGGCCAAATACTGGAGGTGATGGCGATGAGGAAGAGACTGCTAACATTTGTGGCTCTACCGAGTTAGCCCAGACTCGGGTCGACAAAGCGCGGCTGGCGAGCACTCCGTCTTCAGTAACGCCGTTAGAGCAAGAACAGCCGAGTATAGATAACGTAAATGCTACATTTCATTAGCTTATGTCCTCTCCTTCATGAGCACTGATCTGAAAAGAGACTGGATAGTTTAATGCAACATGCAACATCTTGCAGCTGGCTACCTGAGGCTGGTGTGGCGTGCATTTTGAAATCATGACAGGAAAAAGAAAGTCATCTTCTCTCAATGAAAAACGTAGTCTCCTCGAAGCTTATGACAAACTGCCAAAAACGAGCCAACGAGATGCAGCAGAGAAACTTGGTGTTCCTCAGGCGACCTTGTGTAGTCTACTTAAACAATGAGAAACAGTCAGCTGCTCATGATGGAGACAGAAAACTAATGTGCACGGGTGTTACCTCTCCGGCTTCAGTCCTCCGAACTGTTGTTGGGAGACTCTGGTTTCTTCAGGCTAATTCAATTGGCTTTAGCCTGGCTCGTCAGTTAGCTTTTCAGTTCAGTTCCAATCTTGGACATGTATTTTTGTCATTGTATATTACATATCTGTGGTTTGGCTTGGTCCCAGTGTCATGAATCATGTTATGTGTCAATGTGCCAATTCCAGTTTTACCGACTAAATTAGATTGGAGTTGGCAAGGCCTGAAATTCCCGACCTCCATGCTCCAAATGACTTCTAGAGTCTCTGGTGGATAAATGGATAAGGGTCACCTTCTATTCTGGCCTCTCACCATTTAGACAATGATAACATAAAGTGTAATTTTATACATTTTTCTTACACTCAGACTGTGAGCTCATTGAAACAAAATAAAGCTGAATCAAACAAGCTCCAAACTGTCTGCTTGCTCTACACAAAGGAGGAGTGCCTATATGTCTGTTTTCTGTATGCTCTGGGAGGTTAACTAACCTATCTCTATTAAGAAATGTATATATATTGCCATGTGGCAAACATAACATTAACATTTTGGACATTGGTGTATTATGCCCAGTATGTCTTCTATGAGAAGAAAAAACGAGAATCGCAGTCTTTCTGTCTTCATAGCGGTGCTTTATCTATCTTCCTTTCCCTTCTCTAGTGTGTCTTTGCAGTTTAACCTGTCACAGGCAGTTGCTGCCTCTTCATCTCAATCCCATTACCTCACATTTCTTTTTCTGGCTGTGGCTCCACTGAGGAGCCTAGTGATTAAACTGTGTCTACCATTTTCATGCTGCTTATATTGAATATTGCTGGTATGTTTTCACAACACATATATGATTACATATCATATTGTCTGCATTATTTTGCTCCAGTAAACTTGATTTGCTTTTCTCTAGGAACATTGCAGTCCTCACTATCCTTACTTTCTAGTCTTTGTAAGCTTTTAAGCAGTACAAAAGTCAGCGGTTGATGTACTACTTACATGGGAAAGAAATTGCCTTACTTTTGCAATGTTTCTTAGAGGGGAATAAGTCTATATGTTTTACTTTTCTGGGCCTCAGAGACACATTTCCCAAGCCAAATGTGATTCAGCAGTTAAATGCAATGACTATTTGAAATCATGTGAGAGTAGAGGTCATGGGTGGGGGGCAACTAGCAAGCATGAGTGATTTTGACAGCATTACTCATGCTTTCACTTTGAAGATCCATTTCCCTTACCTTCCCCGAACCATCTGAATGCACTGTCAACGAAGAGTCATGTGAGAGCCCTGTCTCTTTGTCTACCTCTCGCTCCTTATTTCTCACCACTCCACCAGGTGCTTTCTTTTCCCAACCCAGACCTTTTCTCTTCATTTTTAGCATATTACTGAAATCAAATTTTATCAGATGGTTTTTTTTATGTTATTTTTAACACTTTCTGTAAAAAATATATTTTTTGTTAGTAGAAAAGCTGTAACAACACATCTGTAGTAAGACCACAAGGTACACTCAACACATGAGCAAAACCCATGAAAACACCTCATATCAGACTCAGAATCAGGTGTATTGCCAAGTAGGTTTTCACATACAAGGAATTTGGTTTGATAAGATGGTGGTGCATAACAATAAACATATAAAATATAAGAAAGATGAAAGCAAGTACTGTAGGACAGAAGCATAAATTAAATATAAAATACACAATAAGAATATCAAAAAATATTATAAAAATAAAAATAGAAACAATATGTACAATATGGTATTTAAATGAAATGAGAGAACTGTACAGTCCAGGAATGTGCAAGTATTTGCTATGGATTGCAAAGGTTCACAGTATTGAGTTTAAAGGATATTGCAATGTGCAAGATACAGTCCAAGTCCAAAGATGTGTGTTAATGTAACGCATTGAGTCAGGTGTGTAGACTTTACGTTAATGTAACGTGTAGAGGGTGAGGGGGGAGTACAGTCAGTGTCAGTGGGCGTCCCGGGCCTTGTTGATGAGGCCAGCTGCAGATGGGAAGAAATTGTTCTTGTGGTGTGAGGTTTTGGTCCTGATGGGCCGCATCCTCCTGCCAGAGGAGAGTGACGCAAACAGTTTGTGTCCGGGTGGGAGGGGTCGGCCACAATCTTCCCTGCATGCTTCAGGGTCCTGGAGGCGTACAGGTCCTGGAGAGATGGTAGATTGCAGCCAATCACCTTCTCTCCAGAGCGAATGATACACTGCAGCCTGTCTTTGTCCTTGGCAGTGGCAGCAGTGCACCAGATGGTGATGGAGGAGGTGAGGATGGACTCAATGATGGCGGTGTAGAAGTGCACCATCAGTGTCTTTGGCAGGTTGAATTTCTTCAGCTTCCGCAGGAAGTACATCCTCTGCTGTGCTTTTTTGGTGAGGGAGCTGATGTTCAGCTCCCACTTGAGGTCCTGGGTGATGATGGTCCCCAGGAAGCGCAAGGACTCCACAGTGTCATCTGGGGAGTCACACAGGGTGATGGGGGTGGGTGGGGCTGGGTTCCTCCTGTAGTCTACAACCATCTCCACTGTCTTTAGAGCGTGGAGCTCCAGGTTGTTCTGTCCACACCAGATAGTCCATCTCCCACCTGTAGGCGGACTCATCCCCATCAGAGATGAGATGAGATGAGCCCAATGAGGGTGGTGTCGTCCGCAAACTTCAGGAGCTTGACGGACTGATGACTTGAGGTGCAGCTGTTAGTATACAGGGAGAAGAGTAGAGGAGAAGGAACGCAGCCTTGAGGGGAATCGGTGCTGATGGTCCAGGAGTCCGAGACATGTTTCCCCAGCTTCACATGCTACCTCCTGTCAGACAGGAAGTCTGTGATCCACCTGCAGGTGGAGTCAGGCACATTCAGCTGGGAGAGCTTGTTCTGTAGCAGAGCCGGGATGATGGTGTTGAAGGCAGAGCTGATGTCCACAAACAGGATCCTGGCATAGGTTCCTGAGGAGTCCAGGTGCTGCAGGATGAAGTGGAGGGCCATGTTTACTGCATCGTCTACAGGCCTGTTGGCTCTGTAGGCGAACTGTAGGGGGTTCAGGAGTGGGTCCCTGATGGCTTTAAGGTGTGATAGCACAAGGCACTCAAAGGACTTCATTACCACAGAGGTCAGGGTAATGAAGTCTGCATATAGGACAGTTATGGCAGTCATTTGATTTTGTTTGCAGTGACCTCTACTGACTCTTGGTCAGATGATTGCTAAAATAAGCATAGCTCTACCCCACATTATGCTATAGATGCAAACTGAATAAAGAGCGTAAGGGCCTTTTCACAGCTGAAAGTCTGAACCAGTGTTCACGTTTTTGTAACATTGTATACATTTGATCCAGTTAATTGTGGTTTCACATTGCAATTATGCAAACCAAGTAGTGAACTGAACTGAATATCATTGATGCAGAACACTGGAAAAAATATTTACAAATTGATTGGGATCCTAAGATTTCCTGTTTGTTTGCAGCCATTACGTTTGCCATACTGTTTTAGCACATTTATGTCTTCATCCTGTCATATCCCTCGTCTATGGGAAACCTGGACATAACTGACTGTGACTCCCCCACTCTTCCCACTGCCAAGAATGGCCAGCTGCACAGTATGAATTGAAGTTCAAAGTAGCAGTTTATTATAAGCCTCAGAGATTGAGCAGTGCCCAACACAACAAACAAAAGTTCACTAAAACCAAACTCTAAACTTCCCTAACAAAGATAAATGTAAAATAAATTACATGTCTTTAACCTAAACTCCTAAACTGAAAAACAGGGGAAAAAATGTTCAAATACAAAAAAAGGGCTTCTCACTCCTTCCGAACTGCTCCTATCAGTGCCCCATATTTATGATGGCATATCTGCAACAACCTTTTTTTCAAAGTGGCAGAATTGGAATTCCTGACACAAGTCTGTCAGAATTACTAACACAAGTCTATACATATTTTGCTATTCAAAGTCAGAAAGCTGATATTCTACTTACAGAAACTTTCTGCTACAGCACATGTACGGAACTAAATGCTAGCTTAAATTGTTGAAAGTGGCAGAGGTGGAGGAAAGTAGGTTGCTGTCAGCTGGGGTTTAAATGGAATGATGAGAGAGATGAGGAGAGAGAGATCTGTCAAATCAAACATCAAAATAAATATGACCCAGGGTCATACAGCAACAATCCTAGATTAGTTTTGCACAGGCATATGCATGACCATCATTTTGTGGGCAATTTTTGTGTTGGTGTGTTGTGAAATTGGATGCTATTTTGAGCAGCGCACTAACTGCAGATGTAAGCTACATCTATAAATTTGGCCAAATCATGGTCTTTACTGAAGATTAAATTTGGTTTCATGAGGTGCCAGGTTCTTGCATAGAGATTGAAAATGTGCCTTTTTTCTGGGACAAAGAGACAGTCTCTTCAACAAGGCTTTCATATCACTGTGACTTTCTCCTGTGTCCATTCAAGTTTTTGGGCATACGGTCAAAAAATGTTGGCCAATTCAAATTCAATTGAACTGTTTTGTTCATAAACTGGGTTTGTTTACAGCCACATAAAAAAGATGACATTTCTGAGAAGCCTGACTTTCCCTGAAAAAAAGTATGGTATGTCTGGCAGACATAGTGAGCCTAGAAATAAGGGAAAATGTGCAAAAATAGCTCAGTGTTTAGTTGGTTCATACCAGAAAGGTGTGCTCTTCTATATATTAAGGTATATCAAGACCCCATCTCCAGATGTTTAAATTGGATTCTTTCAATAGTACTCGATGATGCTAAAAGCACTAATAATTATCTGCACTTTCCTTACGTAGGAACATTAAAAGATAGGTAAACATATCTCACCGTGGAAGCTTTGCTGCCTCTCTGGTCAGATGTCAGTGACCTGCTCTCAGTGAATTGCTTTTACATTCTGTCATCGAATTCACTGAAACCTCAATGGATGGGGAGTCTTCATTCCAACTCAGAGTAGGGACCAGAAAATAATTTTTTAAAGAAAAAAATCAGCACCGGTCAGATATAGATGAGTCATCAGTAATAATCACCCAAAAAATCAGCTGCCCCAAATATTAAATATAAAAATCTAATAAAACTTGCATCCCAAAATGATGCGATTGGGTGCTAAAAAGTTTAGGTATTCTAGCTCAAGGTGGCTTTGTGTCCATGAAATCCTGTAAATGAAAGAAATGCTCACTCAGCCCATTGATTTCATGTGGAAGAAGTCTATTAGTCCTTCATTTGTACAGACCCTTTATCCTTCTTTTGTGACAGCTGTCATGAAATACTACAGTACCAGTAGGATATTCAGAGAGTTGCCAAAGTGATCAAATTTAAATTTCACATTCAGTAACTCGAGTCCCAAAATCCAATTTGTTAAAAGTCAGTTAATGTTTCTCTCAAGGTATTTTGTATCACAGATTAGCTAGGTATTCCACCTAGATCTCTGGGGATTCTGCCACGTAGGCAAATGGTCCATTTTAGGCTGGAAGGGATATGCTTTATGGTAATAATAGATTATTCACACATGCACACACACAGTGATTTGCATTACAGGAGCATTGCAAGAGTGTCTGACCAAGTGTCAATCGCTGCTCCTGCACACGCTGCGAGCGGCTGCCCTCCCCCGCACATGCTCTCACTTGGTTAAGCTCAGTATCTTCAGTAAGCGGACGCAACGGCGGTCAAACAACCACCAAACATCCAAGCAATGAGAAAACCTGCTTTGTCAACAGCAGCTTACACGACAAAGACAAGTAAACAGAAGAAGACCAATGAAGAAAAGCAAGCTAAAAAGAAAGAATTAGACCGAGCTGCTCTCGGGGAGGGGCTTTGGAGGCCAGGCTGGAGCGCAGTGGAGAGGGAGGAGGAGGGACCTGGAAGTTGTTGTTTTTTTCACTGATACCTCAACCCTTTCTCAACCTTGAAGGTGTAGTCTGCGATTCTAATCCAATACACTTTTTGTCAAATTCAGTGCATATCTCCTCACAGTCCGCTAGCTGTCCGTTCTGAGTGGCTCGGACCGAGCCACCAACCTGTTCTCATTCCCAGGTCGTCAAATACCAACGCTTCACCGTCACTACAGCTTTAACCTTTCAATTGCCTTACTTTAACCATACCTCAACATTAACCAAGTATTGAACATTAGTTGCCCAACCTTAAACATACCTTAACCATGGTTTATATGACGACAGTCTTTCCCCAACATCAACTATATTATAGTTGCAATGGTCAGATATTGTAAAGATAAAGAATTTTAAAAATGTTGGCAGTGAATGTGAAAACTTTTTCTCAATGAATGTAATCTGCGGTTTTATAGAATTGTCCAATATCAACAGTCACATGTTTGCTCATTCAAGACAGTCTGACCAGTTCTTATTTCTACTTCTTGTTTCTTTTAGTATTAAGTTGTAAATGTATAAGACAAAGTAAGATAAGATGAACCTTTATTGATCCCCATCGGGGAAATTCAGTTGTTGCAGCAGCACAATGACAGCAATAAGTTCAGATAAGAGGTAAAGAATAAATAACAAAGTTATATAAAAACTAGAATAAAAAAAAAATACAAAATACAAACTAGAAACTATACACAAGCATACACAAGCCTGTGGAGACAAGATTACAAGGTAATAGGTTGTCGTTGTTGATGCATCCAACAATGGCGGAGTCATCAGAAAACTTTTGGAGATGGCAGGAACCAGAGTTGAAGCGGAAGTCTGAGGTGTAGAGTGTGAAAGGGAATGGCGCCAGAACAGTTCCTTGAGGTGCGCCGGTATTGCTGATCATAACCTCAGAGGCACAGCCATCCACTCTGACATACTGTGGCCAGCCAGTGAGCTAATCCATAATCCAGGATGCAGCGTTGGGGTGCAGATGCATCGCCAGAAGCTCATCCCTTAGAAAGCAGGGCTGGATGGTGTTAAAGGCACTGGAAAAGTCAAAGAACATGACTCTCACAGTGCTTCCCTGCTTCTCCAGGTGTGAGAGGGCTGTGTGGGCCAGGAAGATGATAGCATCCTCCATTCCAATGTTTGGTTGGTGAGCAAACTGCAGCGGGTCCAGGAAATCAGTTAACAGGGTGCTCAGATGGCGCAAGACCGGCTTCTCAAAAGACTTCATGACATGTGACATGAGTGCCACAGGTCTGTGGTCATTGAGAGCACTGGGACGTCCTTGTTTTTTGGCACCGGAACAATGCAGGAGGTCTTCCATAGGATGGGACATATTGTCATTTTATTTATTTGTTTGTGTTTTTACCAAGTTAATCACGACTGGTGTCAGTTAATTCTACCCACAAGTATAAGACTTTTATAATAAGTATAAGTAAAAGTATAAGACAAGTTTTTTTGGGGGAGTGGATGGTAGGATTCATCTGACAGTCATTTCGTACACCATACACCATTCATACACCGCAGCTCATCTGTTTCAGCTTGATTTGTAAGTAGTAGGGTTTGAGATACGACAAAGACATCTACATTGGCCGGAATTTGACAAATTTGACACTTAGGAGCAATTGGTGCACAATTTATGTGCATGTTTATATTTATCAGTTGCTGCAAAGGAACCAGCAATACAATCCTTCATTCACTAATTCCCTGTGTCTGCGCAATGTCTTACACAGCAGTAAACAAATCACCTGTAGCTTTCCACTGTGGCTTATCAACAGATATCACTTGGGTGTGTGTTCTCTTTTTTGTTATTCAGTTGCATGCTGCAGACGCAACACGTAGTGGGGAATGTGTTACTAATGTGGTCACATATGTACCCCTGCTGAATCGACAATTGAAGGTGGTGATAGTAGTCAATAGGAAACATTTTTCCCATTGCCCCACCATGGTAAAAAAATGTTTACAATTTGGAGCTAAATCAGTAGACCCGCAACTGAGAGAATGCAAGCAGAAGCCTCAAAATTTTCACTTAAGCCTTTAAAAGCATATTCTGACATGTCTGATTTCGGTAGAAACTCTGTCTTCCTCAGCAGGACAGGACTTAGAATCAGTAAAATCACAGCGATGAAGAAATAAAATGGGACAGGTCAAGTCAGCCATACTTTTTCAGCTTCTTTTTTTTCTCTTTCAATTTGTTTTTAACCTGCGAAAGAGATGTACTGACTGATTAGGCTGGAAAGGACTGCTACTTGCTGGAATTTAAGAGGGCCACAACTGAAATAATAATCATCACATACAGAGAAATTGTATCCTCAATGTTACAAATCCATAAAAAGTAAATATTAGAAATTCCACACTCTTATCAATTTTCTTGTTCTATTTGGTTGTGCTATGACATTATTGTAGTTTACTAATCTTACCTCCAGCACCTATCACGACTCATAATCCACCACATGTCCTCTTTCACCACTGAAAATCTTCTAAAAAATCTCCACACTTCTCCACACTAAAACACTGTTAGATGGCAGCGGCCCAGGCAGGAATATGTAGCTAATACAGATTGCTTTAGTCTATCATCTATAGATACATTAAAATTAAAAAGGGTTCTCCATGTCTTAAAGAAGTTATGTTTTTTTTTTAAATTCACAACAGGATTTTATGTTTGTTTTTTTATTTCACAATTGATAAGTGTACAGCCTAAGCCATCTTCTCATCTTCCATTTCACTCCTCTTTTTCCCTGCCTCCTCTCTTGAGCATTTTATCCATTTCCTTTTTCCCTTGGTTGCAGTCTGTTCATGTTCATTACAGCTGCCCCTCCTCTGTATGCCACCATCATAGATGTTCATACATAAAAGCTGTGTTAGGGGATGTAGAGAAACATGCATGCCAGAAATGTATCTCTAAACACACTGACAGAAAGGCACATATGCTCACAATGTACAATTGGTCCTTTGTTTTGTGGCCAGTTGAAAGCTGCTACCTGAACAGGAAGGAAGTGGGGTGATAACAGACGAAAAAGAGGGAACAAAATAGTAAACTGGGCTGAAGAGTGAAACTGATGGAGAAAAAAAAACCCCGAAAATCTATCCAATACCATCTGAAGTGTTTCATGGGTGTAAAACATTAAAGACATTAAAAGGAGAGGAGCAGAGAGAGGGAGAGAGGCAGAGAGAGGGAGATGAGAGGCTGGGAACTTGGAATCAATGGACTCTTTGTTAAGAGTTGACCTTCCCTCCCTCTCTAGCTGCAGGCAAAATGGCAGACCTCTGCATGCGCATGCGCATGCGCAAGAGGCCCCTCAGCAAGCGGATGCGCAGTTGACAGTAAATTACGTGATCAGTGGAAGTTGGTCTTCTTCGTGCCTTTTTATTCCCCATGAAGTAGCACACAGATTTTGAAAAATATACAAAGTTTATTCATTAGAAATATATTTTAAAAGTCAATTGACTGACCTCTTGATCTCTTAAATGGTTTATACAATATGAAGTTTGAGAAGTTTGCAGTTAGTACAGATTTTTAAAATGGGACAATATAAAGTTAATTCAATAAGTCTTTGAAAAGTTGCCAATCCTGAGTGTTTTATGTAATGTTCAAATCAAATGTATTTATTAAACAATTTATTAAACAATGTGAATAGGTTGTGCCTAACTGGAAGACCCTGTGAGCTCCTGATGAAAGACAGTGACCCTGAGCACTTTTATTGTGTCCTCTGTTGTCAAAATCAAAATGAACCAGCTATTATGTTAAAATAAACAGACATCTTTTATCTTTGGGGTCAAATTGACCCCGACAGTTGGAGGATTTTACAGCAGTAAGATACAGTCTATTAAGGATCTTGTAAAAAGTTTGTTGGCTCTTCTAAGGTTTTATTCAATGTTGTCTATCAAACTTTAATATATCGAAGAATCCAGCGTGCGCAGGTATACTGAGAAAATACTTTTGACAATGTCAAGTGGCTCCAAACATTTAACATTGCCAATTTTTGTCTCATTGTTGCAGGTCATGTAAGCTCTTTTTAAAAATATTTGTGTATATGAATCCTGAGTTTAAATGAGTTTAAAATGGATACCACACTGTTGAGTACAAACTGTTTGGATCCTCCCCTGGAATTTTTTTTCATAAACCAGCTCTATTTTGATGCTTTTTTATGCACTCTGGTACCTTATTTACATTCAAACTACATGTCTTAGTCATTGAAAAATTGAAATGTGAACCTCAAAAACTGTCCAGATTTATTATGAATTGTGATGTTATAAATATTAGTAGTTGTTGGTAGTTAGTATTAGTATTGAGTAGAAACAGAATCCTTCACAACTGCCATCATTAAACATTTATTGACTAGAGTTAAATGTATTCATGTCAACAGTTTATTGGAATATTAAAAGAGTGTTCTTTCACTCTCTCTCTCACACACACACAGACACAATTTTCAGATACAGTCCATGCAGTGTAGTGTGTACACTGTCTGTCTGTCTTCTCTCTCTCTTCATCATCTGCTGCTGTCTCTCTCTCTTCTCTCTCGCTCCATCATCTGCTGTCTGTCTGTATCTCTCTACCGTTTTAGTTCGTTTTGGAGCCACACCGTGAAGTAAAGTAAGTTATGCAATATGAGGTCAAGTCAAGTCAAGTTGCAGCTCACACACACACACACACAGAGTTAGTTTAGAGACCTGCATTTATTTTGGCAGGCTCTTATGTTACGTTATAAAGACTATGGCACATTCACACATTATTATTATTATTTCCGAGGGCTTTAATGCATCGGAATGACAAATGAATAGATTTAAGGCTGTTTTTCATTATTCTCAAAAAATTTTTTTTTTTTTTTAGATCCGGGATCCGGGGCTATTCATAAAACATTCAGGACTGTAGCCTTGGATGCCCACACCTAACGAGGCCACTGATAACAACCCAATAATAGCTTTTCTGTGGTTTACAGTTTAAATAAAAGAAAGCAGAATTTACAATGACGATTTTAATTTCAAAAGCCTTTTGCATTGATGATAATTTCCTTGCTGGAGATGCACCAGTGCTAAATTAGTGTACAAGAAGCAGTGGTGTTGAGAGACTGGCATTTTCTAACTTGCTACTAGAACATTGATTAACTGCATTAGCTAAGTTTGCATTTGTAAGTCTTTCTTAGGGTTCAAACCCCAACAGGGTAGAACCCTATTGTTTTTGTGTCGGTTTATTAGTATAATTTGTCATCTTATGCCGCTGCTCAATTTGCTGCTGGAAAGAACATGAAAGTAGGCCTAATAAGTGGAAATGATGTGCAAATGCTTCCCAAGAAATATGACCCCAATCCACCTGATGGTGGCGCTATAATTAGCAGCCAAAAAGTGAAAACTTTGGCGCTTATACAACTCAATTGTCTCTACAAAAAAGTCTCTGGACAATAAATGCTGCCTGATGGATTTCTTGCTAATTTGCATAATCTGGCTTTTTTTGGTCATTAGAACTACTTCCTTCTGTTGACCACAAAAAGGGATCACCGCTTGCAACTATATTTTCATTTGTGTTGGTTTTTACTAAGCAGTGTTCAACCAATCTCAATTTTTTTTTGGTTTTCTTAATATCTAATTTGTCTTTTTTTCAGTGTCCGATTTTATCTTATTTCTATTTAAAGCTTAATTGTATTAGATAATGTTTGTGACAACTCCTTGTGGTAGTATCAAAAAAAGACACATTCAGAGACACCACAGCACACTGCTACGACCTGAATCTGAGGACACTGAGATGAATGGGCTGAAAATAGTTTATGGTCACTTCAACATACAGTATGCCATCACAATAATTCTAATATATTTTGTTATTTAATAAAAACTCTACACATAGGAGCTTTAACTTTTAATTTGCAAGATCGTGCCATAGTGGTGCCATGGTGGTGCCATAATGCCATTAATTAATTAATTAAATAAAATCTGCACAAGTTGTACTTGTGTAGGTCCCTCAAAAATTTATTTCCTAACCTTTTTTTGACTGCTGTATTTGTTATTTCAAAACGTCAGCCAGCTGTCTCCACTCAGAAATTGGCAGGATGTTTTTGGTTCGTTTGTTTTGCTTTGTTGTTGTAGCACTAGGGTCTTAAATCCAATTTCAGGTACAGAAGCAATACAGAATGTCTTAAATGTGAACTTTAGAATCCTTTAGAACGTATAATTGACCTCGGCACTCTGTCCAGCTGCGATCGATATATGTGAAACCCTGCGATGTGTCCATCTGTGTTGGTTTGTCCTTGAACTGGACACTGAACCCCCAACCTCTTCCAGAGGTGTTGCTTCTGGCTGCCCCTGTTCTCACCCTGACCCCCCACTCACAAATACATACATGGATTAGTGTTGTTTCTGTGACAAAAAAGATGATGGTGAAATCACTCCTGCCTTGCCAAGGCACCCTCTCCTCCTCACACTTTCTCTCACAGTTGGGTCTTTTTAACTCTTTTTCTTTACTCTCTCTCATTTCCTCACTCCTTCTATTTTGTTCCTTTCTGGTCTTCTCTGTCCATTTATTCCCTTCAAATCTCCGTATGAGTGTGTTTTCTCTCACAGACAACTCCATTCCATCCTGTCTTTCTTTTTCTCATCCCCCTCTCTTTTTTAATCTGAGAGGGGAGAGGGAGATTAGGTGGGAGAAAGAGAGAGAGAGAGAGATTATCTCAGCAGATTTGCACTTATGAACTCATTGAAACTCAGGTCAAATAACGTAGGACAGAGAGAGAGAGGTAAACGACAGATAGGATAGAGAAGGTTACATAAACAGGAAGGAATGAGAGAAAGAATAAAGAAAAAGGAATGAGTGAACAATTTCAGTGCAGTATAAATTTGACTTGATTATTCTGACATTATTCTATATGACAAGAACTGGGACAGATGAATAGAAAACCTGAGGTGGGCCTCAGACTGAAAGCTAATACAACATACAGTTTACTACCTTTCAATAATCCATATCACCTAAAGGAAACCATTTTATGTTAATACCCATCCCCCTCCAATGTTCAACAATCATAGCTTTTGTTATTATGTCTTGTTTACTACATTTGATCGTAAAGTCTGCTCAAGCTGCTCTGTAACTGACTCTCTTTTGTGCTGTGCTCCGTGTGATTTGGAAGTCTCTGACTTAAGAGTGTGCTGCTCAATAGCCAACTTTTTAATGGAAGTAGATCAGGACCTTAAGCTTCTAGATATGAGTGTAAGTATGATTCTCTCAGGCCTATTTCTGCAGCAGTGTAAATGTGCATCATCAGCTATTTACATTAGAGTTAAAGAGTACATTAAATGACTGAGTAGGGAGGTGGGCAGCGATTATCAGATGAAGAAGGAAAGTAAGATAACGTGTGAGCAAAAACGAGAAAAAGAGAAGGAAATAATAATTTCTTCTCTTTTTCTCCTTCTTACCTCTTAAACTGGGGCACATGGGCAACTTTTAGATACTTAAAACCACAGGGGCCAGACTAGGACAATGTTTTAGAGGGGCTAGTTAAATCAGCCCTGAAACAAAGTTTTATGATAGGCCATGTGGTGAGCATATGCAGTAAGTTCAGCTTGAGATGTGCACAAGTCACAAATGGCTTTTCATATTGACAGAGCAGCATATTAAAATGCGCTGTTTACTGTGTAATGTTCTCCCATAGGAGAACAATACAGTATTAATGGACATTCGTTTCACTAATTTGAGAAAGAAGAAACAGAATAAAAATGAGGAAGAGATGGCTGTGACAACACTATGCAAATAGTAGAAACAGTATCTACAAACAGTAGCTATTATGTGACAATGAATCACCACTGTCCTTGATTGATGTCAGTTGCATTGACACAGCTCAAGGTTTGTGCGTGTGAAGTGTTAGAATACAGAAAGAGTGGCATCAGAATTGACAAAGCCAGTTAGATGGGCAGTGAAGAGTCTTCTACAGTAACAGGTCCTGTTGTTTGACAAACATAAGTCAGAGGAAGAAAGATGACAAAGTTAAGCTGTTGATGGATGGCAAACAGTCAAAAGTGCACTGTGTGTGTCGGTGTCAAAGTCAGTGTACTGTTGAAAGTGGTGAGTGGTGTTTGAAGGTATATCACTGGGAGGGCAGTGATCCCCAGATGTCCAATAAATCACATAAATTGTTGGGCACATTATCAATCAATATCAACCCTGCTCAGATAAATTTCCTTTGGCACACACCATGATTGTATAAAATAAGCTTCTACGTGAGCTGGATTCAACAGATGAATGTAAGACGCTCCTTTGTGTTGCACAGAGCACATTGAGCTTCACTGTGTATGAATAGTATTATAGAATGAATTATGACCTGACTTGACATTGTTTGAAAAAGCACAGAAAAATGCTAAGATAAAGTGATAATTCTCCTCAAGAGTTTCCTTGAAAATTAGTAGTGTCTTAAACCCAAATTCTCCAAATGCTTTTGATTGTAGATCAAGGGAAAAGATAGGAACTAGAGAATCAAGTGTTTTTCTCTTTCTGTAACTAACATGGTTATGGCAGTTCCACTTGCTCTGAACAAAACAGAAGAGAACTGTCTCCCACTTTATGTTAGAAGCACTCACAATGTGTTAGAGGGTCATTTTTTACACTATAAATCCAGCCTTGGAGTATGCTGTTTTGTCTTGAAAAGTTTTCTGTCCTTTGCTGATGAGTGCAAGTTGCCATTAACAATTGTATTGGCTAAATTAACTATGGCTCACCTGCTCACATCATAATAGTAACATTAACATTTCATTATTTTGTTTGGATTTGGATTCTCTGCACAGTCCTCCAGCTGTCGAAGGCCACAATCACTCTTATTCTCAAAATGGACAAGGACCCCCTACTTTGTAATAATTACAGACCAATCTCACTTTTAAATGTTGCTTTTAAGATCTTATCTATAGTTCCCGCCCTCCGTCTGCAGCGGGTGATGTCTCTTATCATTTCTCTAGATCAAACAGCTTTCATGCTAGGGAGACAGTCATTTCACAATACCAGAAGGTTCCTTAACATTCTTAATATGCCTAGCCCAAATACTTCAAAGATGGTGGTGTCGTTTTGATGCAGAAAAGACCTTCGACAGGGTGGAATGGAGGTACCTCTTTCAAGCTGTAGAGAGATTTGGCCTCGGTGAGAGCTTCATTTTGTGGGTTAAACTACTGTACTCCGCCCCGGTGGCATCAGTACAAATAAAAAACATGCAGTCACCCTCTTTTCCTCTTCAACAAGGCATAAGGCAGGGCTGTCAGCTGTTGCTGTTAGTGTTCGCAATTGCAATAGAACCCTTAGCCATCTGGCTACGCACAGAGGAAGGCTTTAAAGGCATTAAGCGATTAGACACTACACACAAACTATCACTTTACGCTGATGATCTGCTACTGTACATCTCAAACCCTGCCACATCACTTCCTGTCATTCTCTGTATCTTAGAGCAGTTTAGTTAATATTCTGGATATAAACTTAACTACCAAAAGTGCAAACTGCTACCCGTTAATTCATTGGCAGGACAGCTTCCACGCTCCCTGTTTCCATTTCAATGGGCAGAAGGCAGATTTCAATATTTAGGAAACAATGTCTTATGTCTGATATTTTTGGTAACAACTTTACTCCTTTGATTAAAAAAGCAGAAGAGGATCTTGACCGCTGGTCTGCCCTGTCTTTGTCAATTGACAGGCTGAATAAGCTTGATTAAAATGATTGTTCTGTCCAAATTCTTATATCTTTTTCAGCATATTCCTGTACTCATTACAAAAGCATTTTTGATAGACAAAACAGTGTCCAAATTCCTGTGGAGAAATAAACCTGTTCGTATCTGGAAGTCAGTCCTGCAACTCCCTAAACGTAAGGGTGGGCTAGCACTTATGTTAGATTTTGAGAGAGTTGTTACTAACTCTCTCAAAATATGGATCCAATTTTTTCCAAACGCTTCGGCCTGCACAGACCTTCTAATCTTGGTCCAATACTCAACAATCACATATTCAAACCTTCAAGTACAGACTCAGCATTCAGAAATTGGTTCAATAATGGCATAAAAACTATAAAGGATTTGTATGAAGATGATATTTTCTCATGTTTCACTGAGCTTTCATCAAAATATCACTTACCTAACTCTCACCATTCGCTTCGTCAAATTAGAGATTTTGTCAAAAAACAGGAAGGGCATCTCAATTATTTGAGGGTCCATGGGCTTGGACATTCCAAGTCTCCCGGTCCAAACCAAAAACACCTGGGAACAGGATCTCGGAACAGACCTATCTAATGAACAGTGGGACCATATTTTAGACCTGGTCCATTTCTCCTCCATATCTGCCCGCCACGGGCTAATTCAATGCAAAATTCTATACAGAATCCATTATACTAATGCCAGACTCGCCAGAATATATTCTAAGGTCAGTGATGCCTGCAATCGATGCAAACAATCCCTTGCTAATCTCATTCACATGTTCTGGTCTTGTCCCAAATTAACAACCTTCTGGTCAAACATATTTGAAACTTGTGATGTGGTCGTTGCCCCTAATTCTTGATCTGCCATCTTTGGCACTCCACCTGATACTGACCTCTCTGTTGCTACACAGCGAGCCCTGGCCTTCACGACTTCGCTGGCCAGATGGCAGATTCTACTGAAATGAAAGCATACTTGTCCCCCTACACACGATCGATGGATTAAGGAAGTTCTATATAATATTAAACTTGAGACACTCTCTCATGGGCTCGATAAAAACATTCCAGGAGACCTGCACCCTTTTTTGGAATGTATTGGGCTGCTCAACATTTCACCAGACACAGAAGAGGATTGATCAAACCCCCCCTAACTGTCTTTCTCCTAACTCCTCTTGTATCATTTTTCTGACCCCCTTCTTTTGTTGTTGGTAATTTATTTATTTATTTATTTAATTTTCCCTCTCTTCCCTCTACGTGTTTCATGACCTGAGTTGGGTGGGGGGAGGGGGGTTTGGAAATGTTGTGTAAATGTTCTGTTTTGTTTTGTACTGTCAGTACTGTACTGATGGTTGAAAGACTCTAAAATCAGTAAAAAGATTTGAAATAAAAGTTGCAACAAATTTGCAAAAGTAATCACCCCTTTTTAAAATATTTGTTTTAAATTTCTGTGTGTGTGTGTGTGTGTGTGTGCGCGCGTGTGTGCAGATGGTTCCAAAGAGGAATAGGGGACAAGTATTGCCCAAAGGCCTCTTAGATGGATAGTGTGTGTGTGTGTGTGTGTGTGGGTGTGTGTGTGTGTACATGCACACTGGTGTGTATATTCCCCAGAGGTGTTTTAAGGGTGACCTTGATGAGGCAGCATTACTTCTTTACACACACACACACACACCCTTGAGGCTGTTGCCAGTTCCAAGTAGCATGATCATTGAGATAAAGCTAACAATAATTAAATGATTAGCAATATTTACAACATTGTGGGTGATCTACTTAAAATAATGCAGTGCAGGGGCAAAATCTTCGCCCACTATTGCAGAACCTGGCAGTGGTACATCTGACTTGAATCGTGACTTCCTTCTAGCATAATTGGCCGTGGTTGGGGCACCTGCACAGGGGCAGTTGGGATCTCGGGCAACGGTATGAGCCACCCACACGCTTTGTTGTATTGGTGAGGCTCACCGCTGGCAGGTGAAAAGTAGGGGCAGGTGACACCATGTGTCGTACAGGTAGCACATCTGTCCGCTGCTGTCCCCAGGTCTACAGTAGAGTTAGCAGTTACAAAGGCTGCAGAGCAGAGAAATTGGACATGTGCTTTATCCTAAGCAACCAGTTGAGTTTTTCAGATGTTTTTGTGATTCTTTGAATACCACAGACATTTTTTATTGGGCCAAGGACAGAAGATTTAGCAGCACATACTGTATCTCAAAGCCTCTGTATGTCTAGAAAACACCATGGGGTCAGTGGGAATAAATACATTTCTCGGGTGATTCAGTGAATCGACTGACCATTTAGAATTATATGCATATTTGAAGTAATGAAGTAGGTCTTTTTTTTTTGCTTTCATTTCTCAATAATAAATAAAATAAAATGTACAATTTCCTTGGTCTGCGGGGAAGTTGAATGTTGTCCAAAAAAGTTCAATGACAGAATTAAACAAATTCTTCCACTTTGCTTTCCTGCCCTTTTTATGATTCTGACGTGTATAATACTGTATATTCATTTTCCTGTAGAAATGTCTCTGTCTTTAATTTTTTGCTTTTGTCTTCCAAATGTAGATAATGGCAACACGTGGATGTTGATTTTTGATGTTTCCCTTGTCATACATACATGCAATGCTTTATTTTGCTCTCTTTTGCTCAATTGGTCTTTTGCACACTGGTATCAGTAAATCAATGTCAAGGACTTACAACACAGTGTTTACTGTACCGTAATGTGTAGAATACCAGAAACAAATAGTATAAGTTGTGAGGCTCTGGATAGAGTTGATGCACATGTATTCTCTTCTGCTGATTTGCATTCATCACCGTTTCAGCTTAATTGTATTCAAAAGAATTCAGTCTACTTTTAGCATTCCCCAGAAACCTGTCTTTCTCCTTACATACCTGGATTTCAATCATGTGTATGTATTCTACAGCAGTCCTTCCACAGTGAATAACTCAGAGCTACAGTTATGTAAGATTTGTAAGATCTTTTTTATGGCTTTTTTGTCCTGCTTCATAGTCAACAATGCAGTGAGGCAGATGAAAATAAAATGCACAGGGTGGTGGTCTGTACATACATTATTTAGTATAGACATTCCATTGACAGTAACAGGGAGAGGAGTAAACAAAAACAAAACAAAAATATCACCATGGACAGTCTTGTGTCTTTAAAAGAATTATGCAGGAGCATATGAATGTGTTCTATGGTTTCGAGGCTAATGTAATATTACTTGAAAAAATGGAAAAAAAATATGCAATTAAAAAATGACAAGTAAATCAAAAGCAATGAGGTTTTTAACTGACAGCAGTTGAAGATTAATTGATAAAATAAAGAGGAATCCTGAAATGGCTCTTTAATCCCTATTAGCTTTCCTTCATTGTTCATTGAAGCACAGTGTTTTTAATTAACAATTTAATTATTGATGAAGCACCTGATCAAGCTCTGTTAATTCACTTATTAACGAAGAAACAACAGCAAATTGATCATTGCTTTCATTCATCTTTCTTTCCTCTCCTCCTCTGCTCCCTTTGCCCTCCCTTTCTCTGTATTTCTGTTTTCCCTCTCATCCTCCTCTCTCATTTTTTACCTCCTCCCTCATGTTTGGAGAGAGAAAATACCAAACACTTGTTTCAACTAAGTGCTTTGTGTCAAATGATTGTTTCTTTTGATTTGTATTGAAAAACATGCATTTGTCTGGCTTGCATTAAATTTATTTATGACGTACATTTCATCTATTGAAAAGAAAATAATCTTCACAATGCCCCCCTGGTCTGTAGTTTTCTGTCATTTTCTTGCTCCTAATCACTCTTTCTTGGTCTGTTTACTCTCTTTATCCCATCTGTCCTTTATGTAGCCTCTCATCATTCTCCTTCACTTTGTCTCCTCTCCAGCTTATCTTTTGTTTTGAACCTTTCAATCTTTTCATTTCTCTCTCCTTTCCCTATTTCTATTTCTATTTCTCATGTTGTTTCTTCGCATTATCCCTCAGCTCTCAGTTTCTAACACATTTTCTTTTTCATGCAGAGTTTTACTTACCTCACTTTAATATGTGAAGTCGCCAAATACAAATATGTATGCCTGAAGCTGCAGTGCTGCTGTGCTTTTGCCATTGTGTATGATTGTAGCAATGTACAGCAAATATGCAGATGTGTTGCTCAACTGACACCCAAGTTGTGGTTGTCCATCAGGTTTCTGCATCGAACACAAACTTTGTTGCTCAGTAATCTCTCTTTGCACATATCTCTGTCTGTTGCCACATTTCATCTTGTGTGGTGTGGTCCATTTGTTATGAGCTCACAGTTTTTGGAAGGAATATACTTGATCTCTACATGTGTGTTGGGGATCAACGATTTAAAGGTGTACAAAATATGTACGGCTATCAGAAATAATTAATAATTATCGAAAATAATTAATAATTATATTAAATAACTGAGCTTAATTGACATTAAGCCCAACCTCGGGGCACCACCCTTCGTAAAGGGAAAAATGATAGCCAATTGATTGATTCAGTCTCATAAAGTATACTAAAATATCAATTTGGAACTCTGATTAATAATTAACTTAATAACTACAACCAAAATTACCTGATCAATACTTAGTAAAGTTGAAGGATTTGGAGTTCTACATAGNGGGTTCAGTGACCGTGTGGGGCACTGAAAATGAGGAGCCACACAAAGGAACTGGCGAAACAGGCGGGAGATTTTGAAACACCGGCCTGAGTCGGGCCTGAACCGTGGTGTTACTCGCTCTGTAGATGTGTATGTGTTTAAAGTGAATTTGTGTCTAATGTGGAGCCAGGTAAAAAGGGATAGTTAGTTTGCATGCAAGACATGATAGTTAGCTTAATGGATGTAACTCCAGCTCTATAAGTACATGCTTGAAGCAGAACTAACATCAACTTATCTGTGTAGCCAACCAATCGTCTATAAACACAAGAAACCATGAAAACACATCACAACAATGAAGCTCATGTACAAAAGTCAAACAACCTTATGCTTAGCTGTGTTATGCTATGCTATGCCCAGTTGAAGTCAACGTTACCAGTCCTTTTGGAAAAGGGGTCCGTTGGTGTTGCTTTGTTAGCTGGCGATCCTGTTTGATGAGCCAGGCTGTGAAGAATTGTGGTTCAAAGCAATCTTTGCTGTACACTGTTCCAAACAGGCCGGAGGAATCCAGTCCTGGCAGAGTTAGAAGCTTCGTGCTAACTTGGTTTGTGGCTCCTGTTGCTTGAAGAATTAGCTAGCAGACTTTATGTTGTAGCTGCCAGCGCTAAATAACTTTCAGGTCTAAGTTTAACTTAGTTTCAGGGGTCTTAGGCAAGCCCTCGCGTCGCTGCCTTAAGAAAAGAGAGTCTACCTTGTGTAGAACACAATGGAGCAAAAGAGAGGTGAGCAACTGGGCCACACCTCCAGGGAGAGAGTTCCAGAGGAAGACGAGAGAAGCGGCGCTGCTCCTCTGTCGAGTTGCAGAGCAGAGAGAGTTTAGAGAGGGAGCAGCTGGGCTGCCCTCTCAGCGGAGAGCTGAGTTGCAGAGCAGAGAGAGACCGAAAGGTGGTTTTGAGCTTTATATATGACCCGATGAGGTCATGGGTCCTGTGTCAGCTTGACCAATGACTCCTGGAAGCTTGGTCAATGGGCGGGGTTTCTCACAGAGGTGTGAATGACCTGGAGCATCCTGGGAAATAGAGTCAAAATGACTCCTTTTGTTCTTCAAACAAAGAACCATGTGCTTCAGTCTCCATTTTGAGTATTTGAGGACTCACATTCATGGACAGATTCCCAACAGCAGATTTAAAATAAGCAAGAACCAGACCAGAGGTCTGAGAGCTATTTACAATAGATAAAATGAAAGGACCAACAGTAGGCATGGTCTCCTTCAGTAGTCTGGTGGGGACCACATCCAAGGGGCAAGCAGATGGCTTCATGTGCTGAATCAAATTACTGAGTTCAGATAGAGACAAAGAACTGAAGGATAAAACGTTTATCTGTGAGATAAAGGCTCTGAGACAGGTATATTGTGAGGCCAGCTGCTATCACTCTGAGATCTAATTTTTCAATTTTTTTCTGTAAAAAATATTTTAAACTGCTCACAGAGGCCAGGTGATGCAAGCAGGTTAGTGTTAGTGGGAGCACCAACAATCCGGTCCAGTGTTTTAAACAGTACTTTTGGATTTTGGGCATTTTGAGAGATCAGGGTAGAAAGGTAAGTTGCTCGTGCATCATTAACTACAGCATTGTATTTCTTCGTTAAGTCCTTCATGTACTCATAATAAACATGGAGTTTGCAAGCCTTCCATTTGCGTTCTATTTTGCATACCTCTAAGTAGGGAACGGGTGTGATCATTGAACCATGGGGGGGCTTTTGAGATTGATTTGGGTCTGGTTCTGATTGGGGCAATTGAATCCAATGTTGTCAGGCAGAGGTCGTTAAAAGAGCTCACCAGTTGATCAGTGTCAGGGAAGAGAGGCAGCTTGGAGGAGAGGGATGAAAATGCATACGAAAATTTACTAGCTGTTGTTGAGTTAATGATGCAAGAGCGAATGGGGGCTAATGTAACTTTAAGGGGCGGAGAAGAATACAAATTAAACACAATACTAAGATGATCAGATACACAGATATTAATAAGTTCCATACTATCAGTCTTCAGGCCATTTGATAGCACAAGATCGAGAATATGGCCCTTATCACGGATAGGCCCTGTGGGGTGTAAAACAAAATTTAAAGACTCTGAAAGGTTAAGAAATTCTCCTGCGAGTGTATCACTAGGACAGCATATGTGAATATTAAAATCACCCATAATACAGATCCGTCATAGTCAGGTAAAAGCAGAGAGAGCAGGTCTGAGAATTCAGCGATAAAAATGCTATTAGGTTTAGACTAAGACGAATAAAATAGGTTGATGCTTATTAACTCAAAATATTAGGCTTTCAAAAGAGGGAAATTCCCCACAGGATACAGGCTTATAGAAAAAATTGTCCTTGTAGATAACAGCGACCCCCTCCACCTCAGCCAGACAGCCGAGGTTTCTGCGCATAAGAAAAGGCTGAAGGAGTTGCTTCATTCAGGCACTGTATTCCTCTGCCTTTAAACATGTTTTGGTCATATAAAAAATATCAATATCACTAGATGTAATGAAATCATTGCATAAAAAGGATTTGTTGTTTAAGGACTGTTGAAGCAAAACTATGGTTTGCTGAAGTGCTTATATGGTTTGCTGAAATGCTTATATATATATAAACAAATAATTAAAAGTACCTGATTGTATGTATATCCAACATATAAAGTGTGAAGATTGTGTTTTAGCATGCANAGCTTGATGGCTCCCTTTGTTCTCACAAGAAGCCATGCGGTCAGTCTCCATTTTGAATAAGGTTTCATTCATGGGCCGATTCCCAACATGTGGTAACACCTGCTTCAAATATTATGAGGAATCTGTAGAGCCAAACAATGCCAAAAAATGCAACTTGTACTGCAACAAATCTCAAATGCTCCAAGATGTCAATTTCAGGAGTGGGAATCACAGTCCATCCATGTCATATCAATAATTTAAGCAAACTAGTGCAGTGCCTGTTCAAAACGGGCCTGTTTGGAGCAGGCCGGTTGCTCGGCCTCTGGTATTGCTGCGTGCAGCTTTCTTGAGAACCACTCATCCAAACAACTTCACACTCGACACTGCACTTCCTTGGGTCCTCAGCACCCGCCAAGTGTGAAGTCGATCGGATGAATGGTTGTCGAGATAAGCGAAGGACAGACAGAGACTCCTTCCATTTATAGTTAAGATAATAACGCAGACAGAAATGTTACATCCATAGAGTGCAAGCTGACTCAAGGGGTGACATATTTTAGACTTTTTTGTATTCTAGAAGAATAAATGAAGAACACAACAGTCGGCTGGTCTTCAGTGGCTTTGCTGGTTACGGTGTTCACTGCCAACTGAGCTGTTGGAACAACACAAACAATAACAATATAATATCAAAATCTCAATATTTCAAAATTCAGTAATAACCATGCATTCACTAGATATTTCCATTTAAAATCAATAGGCTGATGGAATCACAATAATAATAAAATATGCAGTTATAAAAGTAGGCTATTAAAATGATCAATTCTATATGAGGGTATTGACAGTCATTCTATATCATTCTATTATCTACAGTTCTTATTACCAGTATAAAACAATTATCTAATTCCCTTATACCCTCAGACACACAACAGTTTCATTCACAATACAATGTCTCTCATTCATCCTGTTTGTTTACAGGTGAGGTATTGCAACCTGTGAGCTGCCTGATTGCCTTGGCAACGGTCAACTACAGCACTGCTAACTGCTGCTAATCAGCTGTTCGGGCTCTGGCTCTAACTACATTCTATTAACTGTTAGCAGAAAACGAATAAAACAAATAAAACAAAGAAAATATAAACTACACTACATAGTCTTACACATGTGTCAGTGGAGTCAGGCAAACGTTACATCTGAGTCCCTTCGACACGTTTTGACAGATGTAATTTGACCACAACCACTCGTAAATGGCAATCTAGGGCCAACTTACACACCCCATTTAAAATACTAAGCTAGCGTAAATGCTGCTAACAAACTACAAATTACACATCTATAATGTACGTGTATATATACATATATGATATACACAGTCACTCCTTCCATTCTAGTTAGACTAGTGTAGCTAGCTTGCAGTTTTCTCGAGAACCGCTCATCCAAACAACTTCACACTACACCCACCAAGTGTGAAGTTAATCGGATGAACAGTTGTCGAGATAATCCAAGGACAGACGGACAGACAGGCAGAGACTCCTTCCATTTTCATAAGACTAGTGCAGTGCCCGTTTGGAACGGGCCGATTGCTTGGCCTCTGGTATTGCTGCGTGTAGCTTTTTTGAGAACCGCTCATCCAAACTTCACATTTGACACTGCTCTTCCTTGGGTCCTCAGCAATAGACCCGCCAAGTGTGAAGTCGATCGGAGGAACAGTTGTCAAGATAATCGAAGGACAGACAGACAGACAGACAGACAGAGACTCCTTGCTTTTATAGTTACATAGTTGTGAATCAGGACCTCCAGTATTTGGATAAAGTAACTCATGAAAAATTTGGTGTCAGATTTGGGAACAGTGTGTCATGATTTAATCAACATTGCATATCCTATGATTCTCATCGCATTTTCAGGTTGTAGCTACGGGTTGTGAACATTAATTAGGCTGCCTCTGAAAAATGTGCTGTTTCTGCTATTTCAGGCAACAAACTGTGATTACAGATGAAAATTACCTGTATTTACTGGTATTTACAAATATTGAAAGTTAAACCCAAATACATTTTGATAAGTGATTTTAAAGAATTCAGATTTGATACGTGGATTGACGCTGGACTTGATCATATGCTATCGAGCCCCAACTCCAGTATATTTTCAATGTGAGTGATATCCAGAGAAATCTGTTTCTTTACCAGATAATGTTAATGTTAGGTAGCTGTAGTTGTTGCATATTTGTTGCAAGTCTAACTTGACAGAAGACACTGATGTGGCTCAGGGGCAATTTCTGAGCTAAATTTGCTGAGGTTAAGAAATCTTGTCTGGCTTAACATCAAGGCAAAGTGACAATGCCCTAGTGAAAGAAAAAATTACTCCATCCCCAAAAGTGACGGCAGTAGGCAGGACCTGTAGTCTTCACACACTATAACACAGCTGACATCCCATCAGCGGCGGGCATTACTAACACAATGTGTTGTACATTAGCCAGAAAGAGAAGAATGAAGAGTGAAATGGTGAGCCAGCGAAATGGAGTCGTGGTCTTGGCAGAACTGAGGCAGCTGTTGCGTCCAGGCTGTGACAAAAGAGGCTCTACATATTGAGCACAGATTTCATTGCCCATTGATTAGAAAAACTAAGACGCTGTCTAAAACAACAGCGTCTCCTTCAAAGCTGAGGAGCTACTCAATTTGAGCACTCCACAAGAGCCTCCCCAACAGAGAGAAGTTGATTGAATAATTCACAGCGCTTGTCTGAGTTGTTTTATTCCAACAAGAATCAGAGGCACACAGC
Organism: Oplegnathus fasciatus; assembly: GCA_003416845.1. Taxonomy (NCBI): domain Eukaryota; kingdom Metazoa; phylum Chordata; class Actinopteri; order Centrarchiformes; family Oplegnathidae; genus Oplegnathus; species Oplegnathus fasciatus. Next base: position 597,978 of record NTHP01000070.1, on the reverse strand, counting down.
GGCTGCTTCACCTGTTGGAAGTGATTGAACACTTCCTTGGGGATATCAGGAAGTTGCTATGCACCTGTGTTTCAGTGTCCTACTGTGTTCAAATCACATCTAATTCATCCATGATTCACATTCCGTCAGTAGGTACTGAAGCCAATATACAAAGCCAGGAGCCTTTATGGCGAGATCTGGATCTGTTGTTTTCACTACTGTATGTAAAAGGTGTGTGCTATTCAGAGTTATATTATAGGGTTGTTATTGTTACTGGTACATTGTCGCAGCATGTACACACGTGTCATATTTTATGAGCTGAGCTTATGTGTTCTATGTAAAATCATGGGTCATGAAATTTAAATTTAATCAATTTATCCTTAAATAAATACACTGTGTGTATTTTCGGTCCATTACAGAATGCAGAGAAAATTGACAGAAAATCACTACAGAGTTTGAGATACAGAGGTAATTTATGGAGAAAGTAGGAGCTGTCTTTGCTGTTAAAGACATCTGTCTGTCTGTTTGTGACTTTCCAGTTTCCAATCGTCATTCATGATGCGTGAAAAGAGACGAGAAAGAGAGATGAGCTATGAATAAAAGATAGAGGGAGATAGAGGAGATTGAAAAAGAAAGAGGGAGGGATGCCACTGAGCGCATAATGTGTGTATTCTTGTGAGCCCTTGAAGCCGGGCAGTTCACTGAACATAAAAATTAATAGCAGAGTGATTAACAGAAGCAGCAGCAGCATACAGCTCGACTGTGGTAAACTGTTAGAAAAACGCCTCCTCAGAGCTCCAGCTCCTTTGTGTAGACGGTGTGTGTCCACAAACATACACAGAATTCTCACACTCAGTTACTCATAAAGACACACACACCGAAATATTCATTAACACACCATCACAACGACACTTGTCTCAGAACATACACAGCTGAATATGGACGTGGACTCAGTCAGTCACAAACATGAACATACAGAGACAAGAATGTACATAATCTTCATCCTTGGACAGTTTCACGTACTGTAGATTTCTCTGGTTTGAATTTTAGACTTGTGGCATTGGCAAATGAACAAATTGAATACAGTTTTCAAAACTGGAAATCCATCTCTAGCTTGGTACTTTCACTTAGGTGTGGTATACAGCCAGAACATTAGCTGTGCTGTGAACAAAACTAACCTAAAATAATACAACCTGTGCTTTTTAGGTCCTGTTAGCAAGCAGGGTTAAAGTGGGATTTTTCCATCTTTAAATCAAGCTGCGTCACAAGGTCGACTGATTCACTTCCCGTTCTTTGTATTCATCTAACTGATAAGAGCAGCAATGTTTTCTTCTTCATTCACTTTGCTGTGCATTATCAGAGCTTTAATTCTTCCCGTTAACCATTTGAAACAGAACAGATTGATGCAATTCTCAGTGTCACAACTCAGTCAAACCAGAACATTTAAATGTCATAAACATATTGCAGGAATCCATGAAAATTTGTTTTGTGCTGTTGTTGTTTTACATTACCAAGGCCCAGAATTTTCCATCCATGTGCCTCTAATTGCTAATATAACATTGTGTAAGACACAAAGCAAAAACAGTTCATGGTTCAAAGTGTTATTATGTATTTAAAGGTATAATGAGTAGGATTTGTCGGTTGCTGTTTCTAAACGCAACATCCAAAGTCTTCGACTCAAAACGCACATGCTTCTGGTGGTCCCACGTGCTTATGATCTGGCAACTATACATACATGTATACACCCAGAAAGTATCTACAGTATGTGCAATGTCAGTGTAAAGTTCCATGTTATTTAAATATATTGGAGTGCGGATGATGAGTTGAGGAGTCTCACAGCCTGAGGAAAGAAGGTGATAGTCTGGTGGTACAGCAGTGGATACTTCTGTATCACTTGCCAGCTGAACAGGGTGTTGTTGTGGTAGGTATTGCGTTTTAGTATCCTTTGGGCTCTGCCCGTACCTCACCTCACCAGCATCACTGATGCTCGGAAGAGATGGGCAGTGGAGATGGCATCCTTTGTGAATCTGTTAGTTCTGTGGATCTTCCACCAGTGCCTCCACCTTTTTGTTTTATTTCGCTGAATTTCTGGTAATGCTGGTTTAAAGTAATTTAGTTATTTGGTATTTGTGAACCAACATTGTGTGCTTTATTTATATATCAATATACTTCAGAGAATTGGCATCAGAGAACTCATTATGCCTTCTAATATGTGAATCAGTGGCAGGAAATGATGAGTTACCAATGTTACAGACTCAATAAAGGTTGGTTTACATTTTTTTTTGGCAATTTTTGTCAGAAGATCAGTTAAAAGCATTCTGAGAAGGAATGGATGTCATAGCTTTAACCTTTATGTTTTTAAATATTTTGTTTTCATTTAAAAATGAACACAAAGGTCACAATTGACCAGGTACTGTCAGTGAGTAACATTACCGTATATGCATTATATATTATTATAAGCCTGAAACAAGACTCCAATCAACATTAACTCTTATGTTAATGTAATGGCGTATTTTACTGTTCAGGTTTGGTTTGTCAGAAGAAACAAAATGCTTAACGACAGCTCTGATAGGATAAATATATACAGCACCTCCTGTTCCTCTGAATCATTCAGGGGCCCCCTGCCAACACGGCCCTTGCTCACGACATGGCACACCATGATTATCCAGCCCAATGCAGAGTTAATATATGAATCTCATGTATCTCATTAGCACTTGGCACCATAGTGGCTCCATGGTGAGCATTTCTTATACTTTGCATGTTCTTGTTATGTTTGCGCAGGCTTCCACCTGCTGCTCCTGGTGATCCCGCTACAGTCCAAAAGCTTGTAGGTCATGCTGGAGACTCAAATATCCAGGGTTCAACCCTTATGTATAGCTAGCACAGGCACATTACTCTGAATAGAAATAAGCAGGTATGGTAAATGAATGATTTGGGTCACTAATACTCTGGAACAGGTCATTAAAATAAGATTATACAAAATGAGATTAATTTGAATAACAGAATAGAATAAAACAGAACTGAATACAAAAAACCAAGCAGTCCAGACAGCAAAGTGCATCACAAAAAAAACAAACACACAAACAAACATACACATTAATAACACACACACACACGTATGTAGGTCCAGAAGGTAGGGGATTTAAGGCTTAGTGTCTCAGATTAAGTTGACGGTTTATAGAACTGTCTGACCACTACTGGCTGTCTTTGCTTCCCCCTCTCTCTCAGCCTTGCTCAACCTCTCTTTATGTCTCTTCTTGCAAACTGACTGTCTTCTCACTCAAGCAAGATTTTTGTTTTGTTTTTTAACCTTTCTTGTCTGTGTCTGGATTCGGTTTTCAATATTGAATATGTGTCTACCTCTTTTTCTCTGAAAACCTTAGCATCTCTGTGTGACCACACCAAATAGAATTCTAGCTCTAACTCTCTCTCACCCTTTCTCTCTTTATTGCCCATCTGTCTCTTAAAAATTAAAGGTAGACCAATTTTGAAGGCCAACAGGGATGTTTTTGTATTTGAGCTGCTAACAGGTGATATACTGTCCTTCTTGCCAAGGCTCATGCTAAGCTGTAAAACTCCCCAATGACAGCAGCTACTGATGTCAGTTACAGTCCATGAACAAAGTTTGTCACACACACACACACACACACACACACACACACACACATATATATATATATGTACATATATACAGTATATATGAAGTCATTGCAAAAACAGCATAAGAATGCTGGACATTTTTGCTTGATAAATTACTTAAACACTCAATTGATTAATTGAGACGTGCATCTGGTGCCTCTTTTCACCAATTTTCATTCACTATGTATGCATTCATGCTACCTCCACCTACTGCTTTGTGTTGTATAATGCAACTAAAAGGCAGTTCACTATACTTGCGATGGAGAGTGCCGGTGTCGCTTTTCTGTTAGCTTAAGCAGAGAGTGATCAGGGAGCAGTAAAGAGTAGAGTGACTGCAAAATGTTTTATATGGGAATATGGGAAGAGGAATGTCCTGCCGCTCCACTCTCTTGTGTTTTTTGTTTACATACATTAAGTACGGTGACAACGTGACATCTTAAAGACGGGTTAAAATGAAACAGGGTGTTGTCAAGTGTTACAGTGAGGTGACAATTCATTTACTTTTATAAGAAGGCATTTACATGATACATGGAGAGCAATTAACAGTTAAGTGTTCTAGCATGCTGTGATGAATAGAAACAGATGTAGGAGTAGCTATGCATGCAGGTACATGTGGTTGGCACTACAGGGCATGAGGGTAGCTTTGTGATCTCCATACTAATGAAAATCTTTGAGGTGGGTTTGCTGTTCATTAGACTGTGAAACTACTGTAAATTAAATGTATGAATGAAGAATCCATTTACAGGAGAAGCATGAATGAACCAAATGAATAGAGACAGACAACGTGACACGTGATGTCTGATTAAAAAAACAACGCAAACCAATGTTTCTATCTAACCTGACTGAAAATATGAATTTGCCTCTCTGCATCTTTTTCCCTATTTGTATGAACCTTTTTATGAACACACTGGATGTGCACGGCTCACAGAGTGTGTCTCTTTGGTATCTGTGTTAACCAATGAGAGTGAACAAAACAACTGCATGTAATGCTGCTTATGAGAGTTTTAGTGCAGATCACATGTTAATACATACAGTAAACACACTGTAGATGGTGATTTTTGAATCAAATCGCCACAGGAGCACATATTGTATACACTATTGTTGTTGATTAAAGTATGTCAGTTTAAAATGTAACAATCAGTGTAGGATGAGGCCTTGTTGTTACATCATTCATTCTTTGACACTGACTACCCCTTTTTGTCTGTGTGTGTGTGTGTTTGCAGGTGGAGTCCAACAACCCGTCACTCTCTCCGTCTGGCTCCCTCTTTCTGTCTTCATCCTATATCTCTCTGTGTCTTTCTTTCTCTCTCTCCGTCTGTCTGTCTGTCTGCCTGTCTTTCTTTCTGTCTATGCAGCTGAACAGCAGCATGCCTGTATGTTTGCCAGCAGCACAAGCAGAAGCATTATGGAAGTGAAAGAGCGACGTCCATACTGCTCACTCTCCAAGAGCCGCAAGGACAAGGAGGGACCGTACACTGGTGAGTGCTCAGTTTTCATTCATATATTCTTTTATTTATTTGCTCATGAATTTGTGTCTTTAGTCATTCATTAGTTCAGTAAGTCAGTAGTTAGGTTTCTATCCAAATGTAGTTCAAATATTAAATGAATTTCAAGTAAATCGGCAAAAGAAAATGTGCGTTTCTATCCACCACCGTCATGCGAATATTAGGAGTTAGTTGGTGGAGATAAACGGCTGGTGGCGCTAATTCTCCAGTCAGTGCCATTAAACTATTGCAGAAGAAGAGGGCGCAGCAAGATGACATAATTAAATGAGCACCTGTCAGACCTCAAAGAGTGAAAAACTATGTAGAAAACACAACGGAAATATGGCATTTATGTTTGTTTCATGTATTCACTTGAGGAATGTTACAGTCTCCTCATCGCTCCATACAGATCTGATGTTTTCGTCTGCAGCTATGTTTTGTCTCTCCAGTGGAGCAGGGGCTTCAGTGGATGTTTCAGTCACATGCTTCATGTATCTCATGATTTATTCGCTAAATCTGTTTCCATTGCACTTTGTCGCATTTTGCTTTTATCGATACATTTTCAGTGTTTACACTCAGTTTTTTTATGTTCAAATTGAAAATGCGCCCAAAAACAGTGAGTCAGTCATCCAGTTTGCATTCAGAGATCCTTTGCTCGCCTTAAATTTAGGGATTAACAGATACTGTATGTTCTCTATGAAAATTATATATCAAAGCTTCCAATAGATAATATACAATATGTTTGGACTACTGCTGCTATGATTGTCGTAAGAGCCTCCCACTGACAAGTGTTTTTCGAAGTGCATTGTGTGTGTGAAGTGGCAGTGGGGGGTCAGTTGAGGTGCTAGGAAAGTTAAGGGGCCAAAAAACACCTGAATACCTAGTAGTGCTTCCCATAAGGCAGATGTTGATATTTCTCCTATTGCCTGAGGCTGTACTTAGTCCAGCTGTTGAGAAAGCAGTCCTCTATAGAGCAACCTACAACTTTGAAGCTGATCCACAGCAGTCATAGAATATTGGCTTTCAAGGCTCTACTGCACTTCGGATAGCAGGATAGTTTGGTGTTGTAGACCAGACGATGAGAATCATCCTGCGTGCAGCCAGAATAATGACTGGAGCCGTATTCATATCTTGGGTAACTCCAAAAACATTGTGGAGCTGTTCAGGATGAGGACGTTGGCTTCACACAACTGGGAAAAAATACATCAAAAAACATTTTCCAAATAAGCGTGCAGCACCTCTTCATTGTTGATCAACTCCCTCTTGTCAGACATTTGGACAGTGTGGTTGTGAGAGGCACTGGCCACACAGTTGTTGGTTTATAGTACAAGCGGAGGCATGGGGCTGATCTGTTCCTGCAGGGCTTTCACATCTGCAGGTGATCAGTGTCTGCAGCTTATCCTGCACTGACTGAGAGAGTCACTGAGAGATGATTCTCTTTAAAGGCAGAATGAGTAGGATTTGTCGGTCGCGGTTCGTAAACACAACATTCAAAGTTGGCCCCTCCTCCCCTCCTCCAAGCGCACGCGCAATCTGTCCCATCAATACGACTATTCTCCCAGCTGACTCCACTGGCCCTGTCTGTCCTGTACTTATCCACCTTATCAAAATCTGAGGTCTGACTTTTACTGGGGACATTTGATCACATCAGTGTATGTATATGTCTGTATAATTTAAACAGAAACAGAAATCAAAATTGTAAATAATACAATCCAGCCACGACTTGGAGGATCTTAACAATGATTTTTTAGGGCTTTTAGGTTGTTGTCTGTGAGTGTATTTGCATGATTTTGTGCCTATGTATTTGTTTGTCTGGTCACGTGTGTGTGTATCTATCTATGCTAGGTTCATCAGGAGACAGTGAAGACTGTGCTATTGGCTCCCAGGGACTCCGGGTCCCTACTCAGAAGTCCTACTCCTCCAGTGAAACACTCAAGGCCTTCGACCAGCACCAAGACCAGACCAGGTTAGAACACAACAGATAACATTAGACCTGTGTCAGAGATGTATAAAGCACCAAAACATGTCTACAAATGACATTGTCTTTAGTAGATTAAAACACATATTTACAAATATGATTTGATCTACAGTAGGTTTGGTACAGTCACATCTCATGCTGATAATTCCAGAGAGGAACTGGTAGCTTCTGTTTTTGTTATACATACTTTTTTTTTTATTTCCATGTCTGCTCACTGTATTAACCAAACCACTGCAGACAGCAGACGTGTATTTCTGTAAATGTATAAAAGCTACTATGATGATTTCTACTTCCCTAAGCCATTATTTCTTGCTTCATAAGAAAGCTTGAACCAACATGATCCGTCCACAGCACTTTCCAGTCATACAGATTATTTTGTCCAAACAAAAAAAAAAGTCACATTGATTGACAGTTTTAGTTGAATCAGTAGGGTGTGGTACAGTAGATGTTGAATGAATATGGTTTGAACTTACGGGAGTTTTATTTGAGTTGTACTTTAAATGACTGAGCCACACTGGGTCAACTTAATTCTCAGTGAATGAAAATCAGTTATACCAGAGTGCTGTATTTTTATCAACTAACCTTGATTATCCAGTGAACATTAGTAGAGCGCTGGCTTTATACATCAGAATAGCAGAGAAGTAAAACAGTGCAAAACTAATGTACATGCTACTTCCATGTTAAAAAAAGATGTAATCAAATAATGTGTTTTGAATATAATGTTTATTTCAGACCAACACCATCTGACTATAGCCCTGAAATGTGAGACCACAAATGTTTAGCTTCCCTCATTGTGGTTTAATGTTATTGTGATGTTAATGAACTGCTCGGTATGTGTGTAAATGACATAAAAGCAGGTGATACTGACAGTAAATGTTACCCAGGTTGTTATATTCAAGAAACAATCCAGCAGACTGTTTAAAGAACAATATTCATTCTGTTCACGTTTCTCAACACAGCTGGACTTAATATCACAGTTCATTTCTAGCTGTGATTTTTAATTACTCTTCTCTATTTTTAATGACTATAATAAGCTGATTAATAGCAGTGATCAATTGTTTCTTGGCTATCTTCTCAGATTGCTCACTGTAGCTCACTGTAATTTCACTTTGTGGCCTCTGCACTGTTTGTTACCAAATCTTCCCACTCACTGGAGTTTTGAGAAACACCTACGGCCCTAACACAGTGTATCCAACAGTACAATGAGCTAGTGACCGTATCATAATTTAGTTTTTGTTGCTTTTTCAGTTATTTAATATTTTTTTATGAATTATTCTATTCCATACAATGAAGACAATACACAATGAGATGTAAACTTATTGAATAGTAACACTCTCTGTAGAGACAAATTGTCCTCCACCATTGGCCATGATCAGCCTTGGCATTGTTTTTACTGTATTTTTTGACAACCACACACCCTGTCCTGTTTGATCCCTAATTGTAGATTTGACACCTATGAGTCCAACAAAAGGACAAAACAAAGGTGTACAGTGAGTTTCACTGGATTTATTCTGAAGGACTGTCCTTTATTATAGTAACAAAACTTTTGTCCTTGGTGGTTGACAGGTTACTGTACGGGACGACCAAGGGGCACAAGGACATGGTTCACCGTGAACAGGATGATTATAACAGACAAGGTGAGAGTCCACGCACACATGCACAGACACATGTACATATGTTTGGTTATCTGTGTGTACTTAAAGCAAGAAGATTCAAAATTGTGTGTTTTGAACTAAATAGGTCTTTTGGCAGCCTTGCTATCAGCTCCTTGAAATGTCATGTAATTGCTTCTCTGCTTTTTTTTAAACTGTAATTTTATCATGTTTATAATTCAGTTCACTTCTGAACAGTTGTGAATTGTTTTGTTCCAAATGAGTTTTCAAATATGGATTTTCTTTCTTTGGGCGTTTCTTTAATGTGTGATAGCCAATGGATAAACCAATCCTTGTTTAAATGTAAATCCCAATTTGCTTTATCCAAAACTTAAGTTTTGGTATTTTGTTATTTGGGCATGTCTTTGTTTACAAATTTGTGGATTTTTAAAACTTGCTTAACACATTAATGGTCTAAATAAGGATGGAGGCAGATTAGATGTTAATGGTATGTTAAATATAAGTGTCTGATGAAGGCTATAATAAACCATTGAAAGTGACACATCAAAGTCTTGTACAAAAATTGCACATTAAAAGGAAAAAAATGCTTAACCACGGAATGCATCCATTGTTCTCCAGCTCCAATTAACACAGCATCAATATTTGAGAAATGAAAAAATCATAATTACTCAATCATCTTATCGCTTTCGTTTTCACTGCTGGCCTAATTGGAGCTCATTTAAAATTAATATAACTTTTAATTGAACGGCAGCACTCGTTATCTCTTGTTGTGCCATTAATTACGGAAAGCTTTTATAATTTCCCTTTTCATTTTCTGATTAAAGATGAAGAGGCACATACTGAGATTTTGCAGATAATTTATTTGTCTTCTTTTCATTTATATTTGAAAGGATTAGCACGTGTTATTTGAGCCTGATTTCAGCCCATTTCCAGTTGATGTGAAAGAGTTATTAAATTTAATGGAAAAAGTATTCAGAATTTGTAATCCACCCATGAAATACTTTACCCAGTTTGCATGTTTTCAAATATTCAAGAAGCAATTTTTGGAAATAAAGAAACAGAACCCCTATTTAAACACCTACTATTAAGTGTGTGCCTTTTGTTTCTTGGGGGGAAATGTAAATTCTTACATAAAATGTTCCATAAGATGTAATTACAAAAAGGCCTACAGCCCTGCATCCATTAAGAATCCCTCATTATATCATGAGTATATATGATGCTAACAAGAATCAAGTAAAACTACTACTGCCATTTTCTTGGACTTATTTGGACTTTTACATTTTCTGTAACTTCTGGCAAAGTGCAATCCATCTTTTCAACTTCTAACTCATAATCATGTCCATTTTGCACACCTTACTTCAATTTGCACACGTGCATGCATGCAAGTGCTCAAAAGGGCATATTTTTAGCTTTTCCTTAAAAAGTGCATACTTTTTACTCTTTACTTTTGTGTTAGTCCTCGTGTTTTGCACTATTCTTTGTACCATGCGGTTCATTTGTGTACTGCTGCTGTGACATGTCAGTTTCTCCCGGGGGATAAATAAAGTATCTATCTATGTATCTATCTCATCTACCTAGCAGATCTCATTTTTCCAGGAAGCCTTGTATTTCAGATTAGCGTCTGTTTCTGATTTCAATTCATGACTTGCATTTGCAATATTTATTTTTACTTATTTGAAATAATCACAGCATTATTGCACTCTATTACACTACATTTGGAATCACAATATTTAAACAATGTCATTAACAATATACTGTAATTACAAAAAAATTAAAGCATACTTAAATAATACAAAAAATACAAAAATAATGTGAAACAGTTATGTTCTATGTCATTGTTGTTTTTGTGGCTCATCTGATTTTCATTTTATTTTTTATTCATGTGTTAACACGAAATTTGTAAAATTTCATCCTCCATTTTTGATCATATAAACCATAAGAACGCCCCATTTACACCCAGGAGAATAGTAATAATGTTCTTCATGCATATGTGTGTGAAATTAGATAATTAATAAAAATATTAAAAAATAAAATCAAATATAATAAAAAAAATAGTCTAAATAGTCTGTTTAGATTAAGATCCCTCCATTAATAACCAGTGTATAAATTAATTCTCTGTCATTAATCAGCCAGAGTCTCTTCATGACACAAATCTTTCCATAGCTGAGGGTTTGAGATAAAGTTGGTTGATTGCTGGTCCCTCAGAAACTTAATAGTAGTCCAATAGTCCAGTATGTGATGTGCCTGTGTCTCTCTTAATTATAGAAATGCTGACCTTTTGAAGATCTAATAACATATCCCATTTTCATTTGTGCAATTGTCTTGGTTTTGTTTTTGATGATACAAAATTAGTTTCAGTTTCAGCCTTGATCATTTGCTATTTTCATTCATTTGAACATGTTATGTTATTATGTTATATAATGTAGATTTGAGCAAATGGTACAAGAGGATCTATGTGCATTTTGTACAAATAATTAATTTCATGATAATAAAGATGTACATCCTAATGTGAGTTGCACCACCTTCACAGATTATGTCTTAATAGTCTCCAGATTTAAAGCTCTTGTAATCTGTCTCTTCTCCTGTAATGACTAAATGGGATTTAAGGGATCAAGTCAATAAGTATTCACCTTCTCTGTCTGGTTTGTCTGCTGGGTTTCTGCTGCTATTTTCTATGGCTAGAATTGTCTTTTTGTCTTTTAGTACTGTGTCAGAGAAATTGATAATATTTTTTTTTTTTTTTCTATTTAATCATTTTCTTTTAAATCATTGTCCTGCCTGACAGCATTGCCACAGTTTTTCACAGTCTCACAACCTGGGTCAGGTTTGACACACTGAGCGAAGAGTTTGCGTCATGGAGACTGCACGAGTCAGGCTCTCTCTCAGTGTGCGTTTTCCTTTCTTAACTGAGATCCTTCTCTCCCACTTGGCAAACTTCTTTGCTACATACTCATACATGCATACCATGTGAGTCCGTGGTGGTTAGGCCATTATATGGGGTCAATAATATATGACACAGTTAGTCAATTAATCAGTTAGTCGATCAACAGAAAATTAATTCAGAGCAATTGATTGATGAATTGATTTCATGTGTGAAAACTTTTTCATTAAAGGGGGAGTCTAAGGAAGTTTTCACTGCGTTTCTATTTATCACTGGGAAGTTGTCAAATTTTAGTGTCATATTTTAAGGATAATTTTTAAAAAGTATATATCTATTAAATGTCTGATTTTTATCTAAGTTGGTATAGAACATGAATACACAATAACGTGCAATTCCTACTATCTTCAGTAATTAACAATAATTTGAACTGAAACAGGTACTTTTACATAGTCTCTAGTTTGTAACATAACACATTCCAAAATATTCATCCGTGTGTGTTTCAGGTCAGCATTTCAGTCTTCGTCAGCTGGGAATCTGTGAGCCGCCATCGCGTCGTGGCCTGGCGTTCTGCTCCGAGATGGGCCTCCCCCACCGCGGCTTTTCAGTTGGTACCTCCCAGGACCTCGATGCCGATAGTCAGGCTGTGATGTCACCAGAGCGCGCCATGCGGCTTTGGGGCCGCGGGGGTCTGGGTAAATCATCTGGGAGGAGTTCCTGCCTGTCCAGCCGCTCCAACTCAGTGCTGACTCTTACTGATACCGAGCATGAGAACAAGTCAGACAGCGACAATGGTAGGACATCATCTTAACTTTTTTTCTCTCTTTTTGGTTTTCTTTCCCTCCTTATGCTCAAAACCTCCCCTAATAAATGTTATTTTTAACTGTTTTCATTTCTATACTGTTTGAGGAGTGGTCCATGATTCATCTACTACTGACTGCAAACTTCTTCTCAGTCACACACAGAAACCCTCTTCTATATTTACTCATTCTGACTGATTTCTAACTTTTCAGTCTTGATAAATCTCGTGATCTTTCGAAAGTACTTTATGCTCATTTTGATAGGATAGGTAAATACAGCATCCAGCCAGCTCTGATGTCCAGCTGCGTCTTCAACACTAATCCAGGATGTCTGAATACTCTCACATTTCTCAGCTTTATTTACGAGTTTCTCTCTGATTCTACACACTTGTAGTTGATGCCTCAGACACTCCCACGGCCTGCCTTGACACTGATAAAATACAGCTTTTCAAGTTAAAAGAAAAATAGTTTTATATTTTTCAATAAGTCTTGAATAAGTTTTTAATACAGAGATTCAATTCTTGATCAAATTTGAAATGAAAACTGCAATATATAAATAAAATTGGGGGGTTTGACTCTGCCGTTAAGGGTTTCATTTCACAGTCCCAGCAGAAACAAGGGCACTTTGTGCCTTCTCCTTTATTTTATCAGACAACTTATACATATTCTATGGTGGAATCGCAAATAAATCCAGACCTCAGTTTTTTGGTATGTGTGGGAATGAGGGTGAGGTGTGCCCATTTTTTTGTTCTGCCCTCGCTGAATTTGTTTTCTTCTCCTTGTTGTCTAAAGACTTTAACGACAGTAGTGGTATCAAAACACGAAAGAATGTTCTGCTAATTGATTTAATGATCACAGTTTAGCTGAGCAGTAAATTATTTTCTGTGTTTTAGGGTCAGTGGTTGTATACATGTATTCACAAAAATGTATATGTATATCTTTGTAAAGTAGTTATTTGTGTGCCTGTTTATGCATTTTTTGAATGTGCTTGTGTGTGTGTGTGTGTTTGTGTGTGCATGTGTGTGCGTGAAGCCTTTTCATTATCCTCATGGTAGTTTTCCCTAACAGGTGTGGATTTCATCCTTGATAAAGGACTTGTTTTTTATTTAACACAATCACACGGACACATGGACACACACACACACACACACACAAATTCACAGTATTTCATTAAGCTAGACAAACACACACACACAGTGGGTTTTCATTAAGAGATGTGATGTTGTAATTAACAGTTTGATAAAGTGCTGAGTCATTGTATTTCGTATATTAAGTTTGATAATGTTTTTATTAAATGGCATTATGCTGTGGATGTCAGTGCTCTGGAGGATACACTTCCCATCTCTAAAAGTGAGTAGTCGTCAAGTTTTCAAAGGCTAATTGACTCTCTAAAATGCAGCTGTGTGTATGTGTGTGTGTGTGTGTGTGTGTGTGTGTGTGTGTGTGTGTGTGTGTTTGTGTATGTGTGTGTGTGTGTATGCTAACTCTCTTTTGTTAGTGTGTGAGTAAGTGTGTGAGATGACGTGGTTCAAATGCTAACACATGGTCACTTGTGGGTGTAGACCAGTTTTATCAGTGGTAATATACTTTTTGTGTCCCATGATAATTAGGTGGCTGGGTCATTATTGGGTTGGTGATTAACCCTGATGAAGGCAAGATGGTTGAAAACGTTTGGTGGATAAAGCATGGTGTACTGGACGAGTTGTTCGATGTGTTTCATTTTTAAGGGCTTGCATTGAAGCTCATACTGGTGCGTGCTGCATACATGCTGTGTGTGCGTTCTCAAAGTAAGAAATGGTTGGGTTAGGACAAACGTAGTGTTTTCATAGTAGCATTACAAAGAAATTCTGCTGTCACTTTATGTAAAAAGTGAATTTATGTTGACACGACGGACCTCAGTTAATGGCTAAATCAGGAATGTTATGAAAGGTAATACTACCACAAAACACTCAAGCTCATGAATCTCCATAAATGTCCTGTTCCCTTCCTCAAGATAGTGATGGCCTGGGAACTACTGGGGTGAAGTTTGTAGGTGTGAATGTCACTGATTGGTTAAACATAAGCCCTGAGACTACAACACGTGTACAGCATCCAGTCAGACTCCAGCAAGCACAGATTATCCTGAGTAAGAGCATCGGGAATTGAGATGGGAATTTTGTGTGATGTTTAAAAAAAGTTATGTATAAAACTTTGGTATAAAAAGAGTAAAGTAAAAGCAAGTAGGCTAAAGAGATTGGAATGAGAATTTAAACTTTATTTGAAAATTGTTTAAATGGGGTCACATACTGATCAACAAGAAAATCCTGATGTAGTGTCTGAGTTTAGTTCCTGGGGATATTTAGTCTAAAAGGGTCAATAGTGTAATGCATTGGAGAAAGCCTGTAACGTAGAGAACAGTTTGTACTTGGTCTTGTCCAGGCTTGAATGCTGTTGAGTGTCAGCACTCAAGCAGCCCTGCCGACTGAACCCTATAGATTTACATTCACAAAATAAACAACAACATAAACCCTGCTGAATTGACCTTCATCCATTTGCTCCTCTATGATCAATGTGATATTGAGTTGTTCTGAGGGGCTCCTTTGAGAGTAAACTTGTGTGGTGAGACACTACACAGCAGCCACCTCACCTTCACCTCCTCTCTTGTGCTGCTCTTCATCCTCTGAATGGAGCTGCCAGTGGGGTTATTGTACTACAAACAGCAGACGATACATTGCCTCTGCCGAGGCACCTATTGTTCCGTCCCTTGATACTGACCTCTGTTCAAAGCAGAAAGTGAGCGTGCACGGGCACATGCACATGTTTGGGTATGTACAGTAACTTAAACCAACTTCTGTCATTCTATCAGCAGCTTTGTTGTCAGAGGAGGCGAGAGAAAGAATAGATAACAGGGAGGGAAAGTAGAATGGGAGAGGAAAATATCAGAGAGGAGGAGAAGAAAACGCAAAGCAGTTCAATGGACACAGTCATTCAAAGAGAAGCAGGGAAAGTCGAGAATAAAGGCAGAACAAGGAAAGGGAGAAGTCTTTCTGCATTTGTTCTCCTGAGAGGAAATATTAGACCAGAGACGTCTGGCTGGCTCCCCAGTGGACACACACACAAACACACACACACACACTGGCAGACGTAAACACTTTTGTGGTGTCTGGACCCATGGGTGCCCAGCTGCTGCTTGCCCGGTTACTTGATATTGGTGATCTCAACTACAGGGACAGAAAAGGGAAGATACATTTACATTTTCTGTCCTAAACACACTGATACAGGTGTGTCTTTCCTGGAAGTCCTTAGACGCACAGAAGGTGATGCCTTTTGCATTCCTTGCTCATTTTCAATTAAACAGAAGAATTGCGTAGCTAATTACTAGAATTTAAAATTTCATCAAGAGAAAATGTCATCAACACCATTGGAGCCAAGGTAAACCAAAGATGTGCTACGCTCAAATTATGTTATAGTTGAGATACAATGTCCATCATATGTGAACTAAACAACAGATAAAAATGACAACACATTATGAATGTGTGCATAGAAGGAACAACAGACAGATGTCTAGTTTTGTACCATAGTAAGGAGCTTAAAATATATTAGCTGACCTCCCCTGCCCAATCTCTTTAAGTCTAAATGTGTGCTCTGTGCAAGTGTGTGTGTGTGTGTGTGTGTGTGTTTATGGTGTGTGAAGATAGAAAGGTAAAAGGGATAAACTGGGAGAGTGAGAAAGACATAATGTGATAGAATTGAGAAAAAAGAACAAAAAAGGAGAGAGTGAATAGGAGAGATGGAAGCAGACAGGCAGATAGAGAGGAAGAGGGGTGTATCTTGTCTTTGCTAAACAGATTACTTTACTATGTGTCAACAAAACACTTAATCCATTTGGCATCTCTAAGCCGCTTAACACTATAACCTTAGCTGTTATACAGACACACACACACACAATAGAACAGAGTTCTAGGACATCATTATGCCTTGTCTTTGCAATCAGTAGCAAAGAACAGTTGGGGATTTCAAAGTGACCCAAAATCCAAAAGGGGATTGGTTCAAATACCCAAATTTATCCAACAAGTTCTGTAAAAGCTCGACCTCAACATAATCTTAAACCTTGTGATTTGACGTTTTGGACCTTTGGTTAACTTGAAGTTGAAATCCCTTCTAATTTAATTATGTTATTATTGTGTGCTTTTTAAAAATCACATTTTGCATTGCAAACCCAGCCTACATGGCTACTTTTTTGTGCTGCTGTGAAAACATGCACCATAGTTGTAAAAATTAGAGGCTGCACATGAGAAGGGGCTCACATCCCCGTCTTACAACCTTCAGAGAGTTTTGAGGATATAATTGAAGAAGGGTAATGGCAATGTTGTTTTGTTGAAAACTTTCATGCCAATAAAGCCCCTTTGAATTGAATTGGTAAACCCTCATGTACACTATATGGCCAAAAGTATGTGGATACCACCCCTGTCCACATAGTCCCCCCACATCAGTGTCGGACCTCTCTCATGCTCTTGTTGCTAAATGGGAGCAAATCCCTGCGGCCACGTTCCAGACTTGTGCGGAAAGACTGAAAGTTGTTACATTTTACTTTCATTTTACTTCCACACAGCATAAATATGGAGATTTGTGAAAACTGGAGAGATTGCATGTTGGATTATGTTTGAGAAAATAAGTCTGTCGTAATATTTCTCTTTGTGTCTCAATGACTAGCTGTGTCGACTCTTGTTTGAGCCTCATCTTTTCTCTCTTTCTGTCTCTCCTTTCCTCCTATTCAGCATCTCAGTCTTAGTCTCACTCCTTTTGATTTCACTACTTTCCTTTTACCATTTCTAAGTGGGGAATAGTGGCCTCTGGCCTGTAACAGACAGGATATCAGAGTGATTCTCTTTTTTCAAAGTACTGTTATTATTAAGCCATCACTGGACACAAATTGGCAAGATCTTTAGAAATCATCACATCTCTTAAAAGGGATGAACAATGGCCACAGCTGATGTGCTCTGTGAGACTTTGTAAGTGGCATAATTTGAACTACAGTGTGACAATGAAATATTCTAGTCCCTATGTCGTTTATTGTTTTAGAAATGGTCATTCATTGAATTTGGAGAATAACAGTTTTAGTTTTATGTGTTGTTACAGTCATGTAAATTGGTCATTTCAAATTATTGAGTAGTAAAAAATGTAACCCCAAAATATTTTGATTTGTTTGCACATTTGTATGATATTATGTTGACTAACAAATTCTTATGAAGCTCTCTCTCTTTCTTTTGCTCTCATTCTATCATTAAATGAGGAAATGCATCAATGTATGATGGCTTATAGCCTGTGTGTGTGTGTGTGTGTGTGTGTGTGTGTGTGTGTGTGTGTGTGCGTGCGCTGACAAATTCCATGTGCTGTTTAGAATAATATGTATTCCTTAAAATATTTATATTGCAGGTTTATTAAACTATACATCAGGTAGCCCTAACAAAGTGTTAATATGCTCACGTCAGATTTACTCATGCTGTTGCAAAAGAACTTCATATATTAGATAGTTATCTAGTACAGCATGCGCACACACACACACATACACACACACATCTGCAAATGCATACATACACACATCATGGTAGAGGAAGAGACAACAGATGTGACTGCTGGAGAAGACAGATCACTGCAATAACCAAGGTACATATGTACATACAGAGAGGTTATACATGCACATTCACCAGGATGGATTTTGAAGACATCCACGCTGCTGTATTGAGACATAGATATTACTGCTGGTTATGCTTTTGCTCAGCTGGTGCTGTATGGTTAATACAAAACAGCCTTAAGGTATAAATAATGTATCATCTCTCTTCTCACACAGCAAGAAGGCTTGGAGAGTAGCAGTGAGTATGTTTGTTACACAAAGACTGCAGTTACTAACTTCAGGCTCATCTTTCTCACTCTTCCAAGAACTAGTTGATTGTGTGTGTGTGTGTGTGTGCCAGTGGAGAGGTTACGTGTATACAGAAAAATAAGTTTTCCACTAGCAACTGAAATGTTCTTGAGTTCACAGGATGCAGGCTCTTCACATACACACATATAAACACACATACACTCACACACAGCCTTGGTGCCAGTCATATTCAATAGCAATCTAGTGCTGACCAGAGAAATCAATGAATAACAGACTAACTGACTAGAGGGTTTAACTTTGGCGCCGCTAACATGGAGAAGACACTTCATTCCATCAAGTGGCTAACATTAAATCATTAACCATAAAGCATCGCTCTCTCACTCCTCCCTCCCCTCATTTTCTCTCTTTTCACCCTCCCCTCTTCACTTCTCTTCTCTCCTTTCTGTCATTGTTAAATCTTTTTTCCATCTTCATTCCTCTCTTTAAAATACATTTAATGTGCAGTAAATATACAGGAATTGATACAGTTCCTTTCTAGGACAAAAAGTCTACTGTGTCATCAATCTAGACAATTTTGATATTAGCGTTGTAACAATTAATATTGTATGAACTTTTCCAGTGTAATAAAGTAAAAGCAGGCAGACTGATATAATGTACACTGTAATGATTTAAGTCGTTTACACCCCATGGAAATCTACCAGCTGTTTTAATAAAGTACAACACTTTCAGGGAAAAAGAATCAATCCATTTAAACTAATCTTGAGAGTTTAGTAGGTTATCACAATACCAATAGTCATTAATCTCTCTGATCATACAAGAACACAAGCACACATCTTCCATTCTCCTTCCCTTACCTCACCTCCTCTCTTCTCCTCTCTCCTTCCTCTCTTCACTTGTGTTTCTCAGAACCCATTTAGGCAGAATCCATTACCAGAAGTGCAGGGGGAGAAGGGGTGAGCGAGGTAGCTCGACAGAGAGGAGAGAGGGAGATAGAGGGAGTTTTCAGCCTAATAAATTCTACAGCAGGGTTTCTCGGTTTCACTGAGTCCTGGGACCTGATAGATGATGGCCTTTTCACTTGTGGTGACAGGCGCTGCAGCTGTTTAGCTGTTTTTCTCTGTGTTTTGCCCCAAATACTTTACTTTATCTCTCATTTGCAGAGAACATGCTGAACTCCAAATATTTTGAATTTTAATGTTGCCTTGCTTTTCAGCAACGGTAGAGCATGTCAGGATTTCCAGAAGTCCTAAGAAAGCATCCCGGTGCCGCTGTGAAACTCTCACTCTGTTTTCTCACATTTAAGTATTGTGTTGATATGGACACTGGTGGGACATTCGCTCCACAATAGAAATGAAAAGATTGAAACTTTAGAGTGAAATCCAAAAGCGTCCCCAGGCTGGGTGCCCTGTCCAGAGAAAACTGAGTCCGGTTTGAAATGGGATATACAACAACTGGGATATATGACACACACTCTACATATGAAATGCAGCACATCATGTGTGGTATTTTTAGTTGTATAGTGGCACGAAAGCCCTTGACTGTCCAAGTGTGGATGAAACTAGAGCTGAAAGGATAAGTTGATTAATGCATGAGTGGATTGACAGAAGATTAATCAGAAACTATTTTGCTTATCAATTGATTTTTTAAGTAATTTCTCAAGCAGATATGCCAAACATTCCCTGGTTCAAGCTTCTTATTTGTCTTCGTAAAATGAATATTACCATATAAATTAACAGACTTGATTTATACTTTCTATAAGAGGACTTCAGATGCCACTGAAATATTACTGGCATAATTGCCGCTGGGTAGTGCTGAAACTACCAGAAAGCCATCTAATTTGTAAACTGTCTAAAAAGACTGTTTAAAAATTATAAAATGTCTAAAAAGACAATTCAGTGTGGGATTCCTTCATTGAAATAATTTTTTCCCCCCGTTTTTTATTCAATGTGAGTCTTGGGTTCAAAGGTTTTGCTTTTTTGGTGATAACCATGGGGGCACTACAGGGAGCTCAGCTCCCCTGAAAGAGATATGAGCTCCTCAGAAAGCCTCATTAGAGAAATATAGGGGGAACAATTTTTGGTGCCACTTTTTCTGTATAAATTAATATTTCCCTGTATATTTAGGTTCCTGAAATAAGTAATAGGCTAATAGTAAAGCGCTTGTCAACGTGCGTGTTTATTCGCACACAACAATTTCCGATAATTTTGTGTCTCATGAACACAATGCTGTCTATTTCTGCTTTGGGCATCCATGCACGGGGGTGCGCTCTCAACACATGACTGTTGACACAGTTCGATGTATAGCCTACTGTATGATGGTGTATTTGCACTGCAACGTTACCTTCAGAATGTTTTAATGCAGTGAGCATTGGGTGTGTTTAGAGTAGCTGTTGGAAAAGTTATCTTGCTGTGTTTTCCATAAGAGCAACATTAGAGGCTGTGGGCTAGTTCATAATTCTCAATGCAACCTCGGTCTGGTCTGTTTAACAAAGTAAGGCAAACCATTGCCTGTCCACTGTCTGTCCACTGTTTTATTGTTTCTCAGCGGAGAGCGATTAAAAAAACATTGCAACAGTGAATCATTCTTCCGTTTCTTTGTTGTCCCAGGCTCAGTATTCTCTTTATAAATTGAAATGTATTGATAGTATATTTTTGCACGTAGGCGGGCGCGTTCATGTACGCTCATGCATGTGTACAGTACCCTCCCAACCCCCATCCCTGAAAAACAGGGCTCCCCCGAAAGCGATGGTGTAATTTGAACACTGGTGATAAAATAACAATAAGGTAATTGAATCAGAGATCATATAAGTTTGGTGAAGGGGCAAAGGTGTGAAGCTTCCTTTCTGTGAGTATGCATCACAGCTTGGTGATTTCTGTGTGCGTGCACGTGTGTGTGTGTGTGTGTGTGTGTGTGGGTCTGGAGGTATTGAAAGTATTCAAGGTGAGATCAGATATCAAGCAGATCAGGTTCAGATTGGGTTTCATATCTGTCACACTGTAATGGAAGTATTGATGAAGTGTCATGTCAGAACCGCACGCACGCACACACACACACACACACACACACACACACACACACATATAAACCTACATACACATTTGCTCTTTCAACCTCTCTTCCCTCGTCCTTCCTGTTTTACAGACAACACAGTATCTACCTGTTTGTGTTATACATTGTTAGTCCATCTCTCTCTCTCTCTCTCTCTCTCTCTCTCTCTCTCTTTGTCACACACACACCATCATTAGTATGTGGTACTGTGTAATAGCTGGATCAATAGCTGTGCTGTTCTTACAGGATCATTTGGCCTCTGAAGCAAATGCTCTGACAGCCACTACATCATTAGGACATTAACACTCTTCCCTTCTCTCTCGATCTTTATCTGCCCCTCTCTCTCAATCCCTCATTCATGCCTTACTTCTCTCTCTTTGTCCTTTCTACTCTTTACATCATTAGCAGGGTGCCACTGTGCCCTTTCTTTCGTCTTTCACTGCTTCCTTCTTACTGACACTGCTTTCACACAAAATTGCACACATTTCCTTTGATGCTCTTTATGTATTTTGTAACAGTCCCATATTCTCACTGTTCTTTCTTTATATTTAATGTGTACATACTGGAACTAACATGAGAATGAAAAGCTGTCTAAGACAATGTTTTTTGTGCTGATATGCCCTTACAGTAGTTGCATCCCTGGTGACCACTAAGATTCAATCCCTCATCGTCACCATGAAGGAATTCTGTCACTTGGAGTAATGTGATTCGTCAGCAATTACAGTACCATGGTGGTACATCAGTTGTGCCTTTGCTAACAGAGATAATTAAATACACTGCAGAGGGAGTTTGACAGTAAAGTGTTTATTGTATAGGAGGGACAGGTGTGTGTGTTTATTAGAGGCCTTTTTCTTCCGGTGAGATTAATTTAAAGATTAACCAACCTGTTATACCTTTACCATTCTGAAACCACAGTACAGGCCATAGCCAGTTAACATTACTGTCTTTTACTGACACCCACACCAAAGGAAACAGCCACAAACTGACACTTTTAACAACCAAAGAGAAAGCAAGTGAGTATTTGAAACTAACACATAAACATTTTTTAATTAGGAAAAGGTGACTTGAACCCAGTGCACTAATTACATAAAGAAGCAATGTTTTTCATTCTAAATGGAGGAATAACCACCACTCTACGAACGTGTCATCCCACCTCCCTCTGTTTCTCTCTTACACACACACACACATCCTTTTCAAAAGTGTCTGGAAAGCTAGTGATAGTGCGGCTGACCTCAGCATATGGGTGATTTTACTGAGAAACTTCGCATACCCATGCACACACACACACACACACACACACACACAGCCTTGTTTTCTCCTTATAGTCGCATACAAACTCACACTCTCCCACATCTCCTTGTCTGTCCTTGGCAGCTATTTCTAGTGTCATATGGCTTCTGCTAAATGTGATTATGACACTAACAAAGGCTGTTTAGCTGAATGTGTGTGTGTGTGTGTGTGTGTGTGCGTGTGTGTGAAAGTGTTTGTGTATGCAGGCCTGTTGAGTGGGTAGGCCAGTCTGTCTGTCTCTCAGACCAGCCAGCTTAAAACGGCACTTAGTATTGTCCCCTTTCTTTCTCTGATTCTCTTCCGTATAGCTTTACCATAATATACACAACACCGTCCTGTAGACAAGTAAATACATTTAGACAAAAAATGAAGACATCTTTCAGTAAGACTGACAGCTGAATAATGTCAGTTATTCGAGTTATGTTTAATCTGTTTGTAATTTCAGAATTTTACCTTCTTCCATGTTCCACTAAAAGTGCAAGGGTTCATCTTCAGTTTCTGCAATGGATGGTCATACACAAGCACTGTGTGTCTCGTGTCATAAAGCACTGGTTACTAAATGACAGCATATAAAAGGTCATCTATGACTGGAGAAGAGAATTATCAATTTAACAATTTCCATTCTCCTGGATTTGAAGAAATTGAGAAAAAGACTGAACATTTTCTCACAAGGTTGAGCCTTAAATGTCCCTGATTTTGAGTCTTCATAGTGACGGGATTTGATCAGGCTTCTTTCTTAGGAGACAGAACCTCTTTATCTCAGAAATGTACAATTTTCAGTTTGGTTGACTAATACCAGCGTTGTGTTTCTAAAAAAAATCAGACATCTCTGCCAAGCCACCAAAGTACAAGCAATCACCAGAGAACCTTCTACGTCTATTACAACTCCAGTGTACTTCCAAAATTGCTATTAAGGGGTCTGCCCACCTGAATTTATAAAGAAAAAAATATTTTCCCTTTTACATTTAGTGGTATCTAGCCATACAGATAGCTTTGGTTATTGTTGGCCAGGCTTTAAGATCTGTGTTTGAGAATTCTGCTTCCAACCCAATACAATGGAGTTAAATTGGATTTATTTTGTGGTGTTCAAAACATTGAAAAATTACTTCACAAAAACAGCAACATCTCTTTCTAAAAGCAATGTCGTGGTTGGTCCAGATAATTCACAGACCTCACCATTTTCAGTGGAGCTACTGTACTTTCTACCGAAGACATAGTCCCTTTGTGAGGGACTGAGCTGGCAGGCATGAGGAGTCACAGGTGGATTTTCTAAAAGAGGGTTTTATTTAGCCCAAAATTGAGAACAAAATAAGCAACAAAAGTTCTGGGCTCATAAAAGAGGTCAGTTGAATAGAACTAAACTCGTGTCTTGATGTGTGAGCAACTTGCAAAACTGTGATGATGTGAATTACAGGGTGATATTGAATAAAATAGAGGGTCTTACATTTCTAAGTGGATTTCTCCGGGCAAAACAAATTTTGCATGGCTCTTATTTAAACACAAGGTAATTAGTGAGTCATAGGTATTGATCAACAAACCCTATCATCTTCAGATATGCCCATCCATTTTTACTAGGAGGCATTAAAATCTTTATTGTTCTATCTTTCAAAGGCTCCGAGCGGGGTGTTGGCTAGGAAACAATAAACAGCCAGTAACCAAATGAGGAAGTCAATCTCTGACTGGTTAAACAAGACAAACTAAAGTTAAAATGAAAATTTAAAATTAAACAACTAACCACAATTATAGAAAGCTTTAGCCTGCCCAGAAAAATCAACAAACTAACAGAAAGTCATCATATTCATACTGTATACATTTCCTGTTCACTTATTAACATATGTTATTAATACAAGATGTTGTTAAGGTAGATTTGTTAGAGCTGCTTTAGAGATCAGGGTCCTTGTCACATTTACAAACCTGCCTGCATACTAAAATAGAACCCTGTGTGTGTGTGTGTGTGTGTGTGTGTGTGTGTGTGTGTGTGTGTGCGCGCGCGCGCGCCAGAGAGAGAGAGGACAGGTTAGAGGTTGGAGCAACAGAAGGTTGCCAAACACACTCACACACATGCATATGGACATGCATGTGCCGCCCTCTCTGCTTCCATCTCCATCAGCGTGATAAGCAGATGGAAGCTTTTAACTAATCACATCACCTAAAGGGAGAGAACAAAGGAGAGAAGTGAGAGAAGAACAGGAAGGAGAGAAAAAAATCAAAAGCTTGTGTGAAAGGAAGGTGAAACATGTCTCATGAATGAGTCATCCACTTCTATTACCTCTTTCTTTCTCTCTGTCTCCCTCTCTTGGCCCCCTCTCTCCATCACCTGCCCACACCACCCCACTCTCTCAGGTCTTATCTCCTTCATATTGCGCACTCAAGGTATTTGTAATCCGCTTATGCTTGTTCAGCCTTCTTCTACATTGTAACCTAATATGGGCCATGCCATGTGTGTAATAGATATAAGGTAACAGTATTACTGTATTTACCACCTGCCATTGTGCATCTCTCTCTCTCTCTCTCTCTCTCTCTCTCTCTCTCTCTCTCTCTCTCCCTCTCTCTCTCTCTTTCTCTCTCTCACAAACACAGACACTGATGAAGAATCCAAAGTGAAAATTTCACGACATAGCTGCTCTTGTAAATGTTGATGGAGTGATGAACTTGGAGCGAAAAGGAGGTTAAGGATAGAAGGAGATTTAAAGATATGTGNATGCAGAATGAGAAAGGGCAGTGTTTCCCATGCGTATGTCATGCAGGAGCCAATAAAACCAAAGGGAATGGTCAAAGCTGTCACATTGACAGTTTAAAGTGTGTTGATTGATTCACAATGTCAACTCATGCATTGAGTAACATGCAAGAAAACATTCCACCTTAAACATTGCTGGTAGCTGCTGGTAGCCTTTGATTGGCACAGTGAATTAAATAAACTCTTTGGTAGAGAGCAAGGTATCTCAGCAACTGCTGGCAAGACATGCAATTTGGTATGGGTATTCATGGTTTTGTGACAAACCCATAACTTTCCTTCTAGTGGCGCTGTCAGGTATAAATTTCCACATGATCAGCACTCTGGTCTATGATAAGAGGATGATTCCCAATGTGGGAAGTGCTATCATCATTTACTTCAATCCGCTGATCTATTCTGTAGTAGTATTGTGAGCTCCGTATCTTTCTGCTCTCTCGAAAAGAGAAGTGGTGAGAATATCTCCAGGTGAGGAAACTTGACCTGTCCGCCATCGTCATGCATGTCCAAACACATCCGCACGTGAGATCAAATCCATTTTTGTGCATTAATAGGAAGTGTAGACTACACATCTCTGCAGCTGGCCAAAACCTAGCTACAAAAAAATAACTAAGTAACGAGCCTTTCAGTAATGGTAATTTAGTTACATCATTTGCGTAATAATAATGAGTACTGGTTACTGCCAAAAGTAACAGAGATACTGTAACGTGTCACTTTGTAACATTAGTCGCAACACTGGTGAGGGCAAAATCAGTCATCTAGTTAGTCATCTGCTGCCCAGGCTCTGAGGCTGAGCCTCTGGGGGTCACAAGTAGGGCTTAAGCCGTTTTGTGTTTTTTACTGAAACCATTAGCATGTTAGCATATACAGTAGTAAATAGAACCATATTTCCCACAAACCCTCTTGCTTCCCGTCTCATCTTCCTCCGTGAAGAGAAAAAAAATGTTTTGGCAGTGACTTTTTTATCAGCTTGACACTTCTTTCACAGTCCAAAGTATAAAGTCTGAAAGCTCAAGTTCAGTTTGAGCTGGATGAACAGCGCCCTCTTTGTATTGTGTTATGCGAAGCGAGCTAAAATCTGACTTCAGGGGATCATGGAGTTACACCCTTGTGTGTGTGTGTATGTGTGTGTGTGTGTGTGTGTGTGTGTGTGTGTGTGTGTGTATGTGTGCACTTTCTGTGAGATGGGGGAACTCCCCTGTATAGAAAAGGCAAACCACCAAATATCATGACCAGCTGGATTTAATCATGCCATGTTCTCATAGTCATGCTCACACACACACACATGCATACACACACAGCTGGTCCTGGAGTATAAGGTCTATAATTGAAACCTTCTATTTGTTTATAACCTCACACTCTCTCCTAACACACAAAACACACACTCCCTACAGCTTCTGGTAACAGCGTTACAGGCTGTCTGTGTCTATGAGACACAGAAAATTAAAGAGAGAACGAAGGAAAATGTGTTTTAATTTCTTGGAATGTATTTTCAGTGGTTGTTTTAAATAACCTAGAATAGTTTCAGTCTGTTCTTCTCATCAAGTGGTTAGATTACAGTTCTGATCAAAATTACTAGTTTGACCTTTAGGAAGGGCTTCACTGAGATTATTTTGACCAGCTTTTCTATGGCAAGGTAACCTGAGATGAGACTGTATCACAATATGGTTAAAGTTTCTCAGCCTTGGGCTTTGGACCCAAGACGAATGAAAGTAGGTCATATAAATATGTGAAATCAACAAAATAATTTTCCATCTTAAAATATCAGTATCAGTCTTAGTCTTCAACCCTTTTTTCCTCCAGCCAAAAAAAGGCCTCATGCAAAAACATTTTCAGTCTTCTCCTAAATCTCTCACTTTTTTCTGTGAGGTTTGCTCGTACGAATGTTCCAAGTGGGATTCACCAAACTCTCTTAACTTAAGAAACGTTGTCGTAAATTGCTAGTTTCAGCCTGATGAACGTCATCTGTTCATGAGGAGGTGCACGTCCGTTACGTTTCATCATTACCATAATCAATGCCCTTTGTCATATGAGGCGACCTGTCCTCCTCCATTCGTGGGCACTTTCAGACGCAAAAATGTGACCGACAGAGTTAAAAGAAGAATTCACACCACAGAGTTTGAGTTCCTGCTGTCAGAAATCAGCAGACAAAAATAATAAAACTTTGCCGTGTCAGCAGTAGTGTTAGAGGACCCGAAATAATTCTAAAATATTGATAATACAGCTGCCAACAATGTGTCAGCAGGGCAGTCCTGTACCGTGATAGAAGTAAAGAGGGAATGCTTTGTAGCCTGCAGTAGGTGAAGTTACAATGTCGGGTGCAACAGAGGATGATAGTTGCTGTTTTTTTCACCCTGTGGAGAAAGTCAGACTATCTGTACATGACTCGTACCACAGGTCTTGACCACTTGTGAATTTGTTTTATACCTAAAATTCTGAGGAAAAGAAAATTGGTGAATTCTTCAAATTGTCTTAAATCACTCGTACGTGCCACTTAAGAATGAATCTGTCCGTACGAGGGGTTCTTGCATGAGGCCCATCGTGAGGCAAATACTGAATGGTAAAGTTTCTCACAGGTCTCTTTAAAAAAATAAGGTCCATGGTTGAAATGCGGGCTCCTTTTCTTTCTGCATCACCTCTGGCTGTTGGTTGTTTCCTCTTTCTGTCTGAAAACACTGTGTTGTCTATGTGGTAGCCATTTTACATCATCATCATTCAGCCTTTTGAATGCTCGAGTGAGCTTCAGCCACCCTGTTACCCTGAACAGAAATAAGAATGTATAAAACGAGTAGATGGACACTGATCATTTTTCTCTTTTGGGCACAAGATATATTTAATTTCTTTCTTCCTGCTGTACGAGTAAAAATGAATGAGTAGAAAATACACCACCCAACAATGGTATCGAGGAATAAAAGGTACATCACCTATAGTTGAGCTTTAGGGCTAATTTGCCTTTAGAAATGATCTTTTCTCTATCTGTGCAGTATCAAATGGTCACAGTATCAGGAAAAATTGCACAAATGCAAAAATCTTGTTTTGTATTAGTGAGACCTTGTCTAAAGTTTAGACTAACCTGGTCAATTTGAGTTTAACTGGTGTAAGAAGCTGGTGGCTGTTAGTTCTGGATCTTATAGTCTATCTTATAGCTTTATGTGGAGTTACCCTCTCCATGTCCTACGCACTGTAACAAATTCAGTATTTAAAAACCTTACATCACTGTCAGTGGCGCCTTTTCCACCACAATGGCCGAAGAGCTCCCTCTGTCTCCTCTCTTCGCACCACGCCACCCCGCGCTCCTTTCTTTTTCTCTCCCGCTCTCAACCAGATAATTCATCTTTATCTCACTGTCCCCCATCATTACCTCTCTGTATTCTTTGTGTGTGTGTGTGTGTGTGTGTTGTATGTATATATTCAACCATACTATACAGTATATGTATGCATGTGTCTGTACATTGTGTGGACATACAGTATACATATGAATATATATATGTATACATACTGTATATGCAGTATTAAATGCATCTTTTATTACATGATTACAGAATATTAAAGAGTACCTTTTGAATCTTTGATACATTTTTTATTTGGTGTTGATATTTTCCCTCGTTTCAGCAAACCCACAAAATCACAAATCATGGGAAAACATGGGAATATAACAATATGGAATGAAATACCGAAAATATTGACTTCCATTCAATACTCTCTTAATAATTCTAGTTTCACGTGGTATTTTAACTGTCACGCAGTTGTTGTTGTTGTTGTTGTTGAATAACAGATCATCCTCACAAAGCTAAACCTGTTACACACACACACACACACACACACACACACACACACATCCATGCCACTCACACACCAGTAGCAAAATACTATTTACACTACATTCAAATTCACAATTACGACAAATTTTATTACTTTCATGTGACTGAGAGCATTTTTTTTTGCAGTTAGGTCGAGGTGTGGCACACATGTGCATACTGTATGATTTTTTTAAAAAGGGATTTTTTCATATTATGTGCTTAAATAATTTAATAATATAAAATCAAGTCATTAAAAACATCTTGGACTTATTCTATTTATGTCATATTTGTCTACTTTCTTTCTCTGCCTCTCTTTCTCTGTCTGTCTTTGCCCTTCGTACCTCGTTGTTTTCTGTCCTCTCCCTTTGTCATAATTATCTGCTAAATTTCACTGTTGAACTCAGTTTTTACACACACACACACAATGTGACCAACTGTCACATTAGAAAGAATTACTTATTTACTCTGAACTGTTTTATCACTGTTTCATGACATCACACTTCAAACACTAACCAGTAAATGTATATGATATGTACACACACACACACACACACACACACACACACACACACGTGCTGGCTAATGGCATTCAGTTGTCTCTGTTTTTATCATCAACTTATTTGTCAGCTTGGACCAATTTGACAAGGTTGTGTGTGTGTGTGTGTGTGTGTGCCCAATCAATACATCTTTGGTATATTTTCATCACGTGACTGAAAAAGTAGTAATCTGTCCCATGCAGATTACTGCTGTGCATACTGTGTGTGTGTTATAGTATGTTGTGCTTAAACCACAGGTGGGTAAAACAGCAGGTTGCCATCATTTATCCTAAATGGTTCAGTCCACCCCCATATGATCTTAGTCATCACTGTTATTTAGAATGGGCTGCACAGAGGTTGACTGGGTAATGTGCGCGCACATACACACATTTGTAAGCTGTTCTCACACACACACACAGCTACAGGGTGCACTGGTCAAGATGATTACTGTTATTTTGTAGTCTGGCCAGGAGGCTGAAATGTCCGAATTCATAGTAGCTCACACATACACACCACCACAGTGAGAGTAAGTTACGCTACGTTATCTCACCATCGACTGAAATCCCCACATATTCAATGAAGGATTAAGAGAAAGGAGAAAGCTCGCTTTTCTTTTCCTCTCTTTTCCCTCCCTTCTGCTGGTTTAGAATTCTCGCCTTATTGCTTTTTTTCCCTCTTTAATTCACTAGTTCGCTTGTTTAAGCCTCTCTCTCTCTCTCTGTCTCCCTCTCCCCTGTTTTGCCCTCACACTTGTCTTTCATTTCCATCTCCCTCTTGCCTTTTCTCTCTCTAAGGTTGTGAACTTGCCCAGTAGGGGTCCCATACAATGAAATGAAAGAGCTTAGGGACCTGTATCACACACATTCGTATACATATACACACTGGTTGTTTAAATGGCGGGAACAGCTGAACATGGTCTGAGACACACACACACACATATACACACACACACACACACACACACACACACACACACTTCCTGCTGTATCGATCACACACACACCACACAGACTCTGAAGGCCTATAAAGTGTGTGTTAGTGGGGGGCACCAGCAAATACACTGCTGTTAGAAAAGCCTCACTGCTGGAGGGATGGCGAGTGTGAAAAAGAAAAGAAAAAGAAAACTGTCCTGTGAGTCTAAACCTCTCTTGCCAGCATTTTCTTTCTGCAGGGAACTGGGATATAAAATAGGTAAATAGAACACCATGTTTTTCTCACTAAAGTTTTTATTTAATATGAGAAAACTTTTGAGACAGGGACTCTGAAGCCGAAAATCAAGGACCAGTCAGTCAGTTTTGGTGGAGTTTAAGGAATACCAGTAACACAAGTAACACATTGGTCCGACATTTAAAGTCAAAGATACAGTACGTTAATTTGACAAATTCTCAGCTGAGAACTGGATGTGACGGAAATATTTTTTAATTTCAGGTCATCTGCATAAGCAGTAGACTTTTGCACAGATGTGACCTTCATGTATTGAATGGTAAATGACAAGAAGCTTATGTAAAACATCCCTGGTTAAGACTGTTAAGTGAGCAAAACATTTTGCATATCTAGTATTTCTTGATCCACAGACACATTCTTAATATTCAAGCTCTGACTGTGGCTGTTGTTAAGCAATTGTTGGCCAAAATTAGTGCGAAGTAACAGTAACATTGGCAGTGAGTATTATAGGAACCCAGTGCTGTTGGAAAGTATGTGGAACTACTGTAGAAATGCATATGGATCAGTGACATAGGGGCTTTACATTAGAGGAGCATTAAGCATTCTATTCTAATTTGTATTAAGCAAATTTCTATTTGGAAAATGAAACTTTACATTCAGACAGTGTAGTTTGTCATCAGATGTGTTCATTATTCAGTAGCGCTAGTGTGTGCAGCTGCACTATGTCCCCAAGCCTTTAGGGGCCCACTGCCTGTCCTATGAAGCACAACATTACACTGGTAGTTCAGTAGTAGAATCTGCTATTTTGTGAGCGATCAACTCTTGTAAACTCCTTCATCAAGTAGAAAGATAATACCATGTCCTTTTAACATCAATGTATAATTGATGATTTGGTTTTAAGCTATTGTTAATGTTTGTTACGCTCTGTTATATCAATGCAAAACATTAAGACTACAAGCCAAGTATGCTTGAAATCAAATAAGTTTGTACGCCGTGTTGTGTGACTGTCCGTCTAAAAGCAGAAGCGTTTATAGCTTTTCCGAACGGCCACACTCAAAGGTGGAGTGAAAGGACCACTGTCAGCAGAGAGAGGGGTGAGACGTGGTAATGTTCAAATGGGAAAAAAGGCACACACCGTCTCTCTGTACAGGCATGCATGGTGTTACACTCAAGAAGTAGTTGAGTGAAGAATAAAAAAGACAGAAAAGTTCAAACCCCGCCTGCTGTCATACCTCTGCATATCTGGCCAATTGCTGCGCAAAGTGGACGTGATTGTGAGCTTGTTGGTTTCAAAAGTTACAAAACTTGCCAGACATAATTGAGAATTCTGACATCAGAAGGGTGTGGGGGGAGTGGGCTTCGGATGCTGTTGGACCATTCAACAAGCATTGCGTATAGCGACCCCTTCATCTTCTAAGACATGTCTAAGACCTGTTCTTCCAGTATTATTGGTGCAGTGGTACAATTTCTGCCTAATGCATCGTGTTACGTGTATCAAAGATCAGTGTTGAGGAAAAGTGACTTTTAAAAGTAAGCCTTCTTTTCTTGCTCATCCTCACATGTTGCTGTTAATTGTAATGCCATATTTGTTTAGAGTGCTTTCCCCATTTCAAAATTGCTGTAGCGGCATGGTTTATACTGGCAATTATGTTGTTCTTAATTGATTCAAAATGCTATGCAACACTGACTTTGGACTTTAAAAGAACAGCTTGGAATGTTTATGAATGTTTAATATTCATTACTCATTTATTACACAGGAAGGTTTCAGTTTCACAGTCATCCATCCTTTTCTTCACACTGGAAATCCAAACCACCAGGTTGTCATCTGCAATTACTGTGGGACAATACAGCAATCTTTAACAACAACAAAGCACTATCAATATGACAGTAAAACCTTTTCACATTAACAGTCCCAGATCCTTTATGTTTTTAGTCAAATATTACAGAAATATCTGCTTCTTTTGTCTTTAGCTTATTCACTGATGATGAGTCCTGCTCAGTGTGTGATTAGCCACAGATAGATAGATACATACATACAGTAGATAGATACATACAGTAGATGCATGCATAGATACTTTGGTACAAAGATAGATACACAGATACATACAGTGGTGTGTGTATATACCAGGGAAATATGTAATATAAGCAGCAACACTAAGGATTAAGGATAACTCTACACTTTATATCCTCATCTCCTTGCCAGTGGCCTCTATGCCAAAATCAATACTCCATTAACCTCTATGGGAGATGATGCTTATATCATTAGCTTGTGTGTGTATGTGTAATGATGATGATGATGATGATGATGTATAGATTAATAAAATATTTAGGCTGTATGTACAGTTGTGTGTGTCGTGACTAAATTAGTTCTTTGGGCACAAGATCATTTATCTTTACATTTCAGAATCAAATGAGCTCATAAAAATGGACTGGCTTAACTGTATGACAGGAAATAGAACATTTCTGGTGCCCTGCTCTCCCTGTATCGTCTGTATGTCTATTAAAAATCATCAGGTCCTTTCTTGATCTGATGATTTTTGATTTTCATTTGTAGCACGGGTTCTTGAAGTCAAACTGAAATTAAAATGAATTGCTGCTAAGAAATAAGTGCACTCTGGTTGCATGTGTTTTGATTTGTGTACTTATCTGGCCCACTCAGAGACGCTTTTTCATAACTATGTCTAAAATCCCTTTTATCCTATAAATGTATATTTATATTTATATTTTAATATTTCCCTACACAAGAAATTAGGAGAATTTCAGATTATGCTTGAGTCACAGGATCAAGTCTATAACATCCACAATTGTAGCAGAAGTGACTGCTTCCATTGGTACTGTGACCATGGTTGGCCACTCGTGTCACACCATCCAACCTGGAAAGCACATGGTTCTTGAGTTTCATGGTAAAACATGAACGAAGCCTTAGGCCCATTACACACTACAACAGGGCTCAGACTCTAACCCCGGTGTGTGGCATATACAAACTTTCTTATTCCATAGGAAACACATAGCTCAGCTTCCCGGAGGCCTGGACAGAGATTTTAATCCACTTGTGTGCAAAGGGAAAGCAAAGCAGCTCTGGACTTTGCGGCAGTCATCTTGATGCAAATTTTGGAGTGTACACACTGCTACCTTAAGACTGTGTGAATCTCCCCTTGTGTTTCCCACTGCATTGTTCTGTTCATACAGACTACGTGGTATATTGCCTGCAAACACGTATGTGCTCTTCACTTATGACATGCTTTGTTTGTTCCTGTCTTTTCTCTTTTTTCCCCTCCCCTAAAAAGATCAGATGTTCTTAACTTTTTGGGGCAAGACATGGAGTCGTAGCGCTTGTCAATGTCACCGCTGGTCCAGAAAACCCTGCACTCATCGAACCTTTACACTAAGCTCGGCCTGGCTTAGCGTTGTTGAAACTGATTTGTCTGTATGAATACTCTGTGCGATCATCCCCTTATCCTCTGGTGGCATTGTGCTCCGTCTCTTGGGTCTCTTGTGCAGTCAAGTCATCCAAACTGAGCTCATGTTGCTCTGTCGATCCTCTCTTTGAGGAGCAGGAAAGGGGAGCATTTAAGTATTCTACAAAACAGCCATGCACAAACTGTATGTGTGTGTGTGTGTGACTTGTGAGAGGTTTACCAATCATAAGGGTTGTGTTATATGTTATCATTAATATAAATGTGAGTTTGTGAATGAATACTGTTTTGGTGTAGAATATGTAGTGATGATATATGATGTATTTGCTCCAAAACTGTATTTATTTTTTTAGTTCCATTTATACGTAACAATGTCTGTGCGGCCTTAAGCTTTTACATTTACACCTCTTCTACACTTTTATTAATAAAAAATACTGTAGAATAATATGGAAAGAAATACTCGGCCAAAGTAAAAGAAAATTCCCAAAGGCAGAAATATTTATAATAGCAGAATAAAATACTGTTTAACATCAGTTTACTTATTCAACTGTAATATTTTCACTTTGGTGTTAAAATATATATTACAATTATTTAAATCATCCACAGTGATTCATATAAACATCACTAAGAGAATAAAATATCATTGATATTATTCTAAAATTAAAAAAATGATGTAAAAGGTGGTACAGGCATTTTCTATACACACACAGAAATACAGCAGCAGGCACTGTCGACTCAGGAACACACTCTTACACACAAGACATACACCTCTGTTGTTTGCACTCATCACACACACACACACACACACACACACACACACACACATTCACAGAAACGCTACAAAGAACATTTGACTGTATTTGTTCTTTTTATTCGTTTAAATCTAGCTGTGAAAATTACAATTAGAAAAACGGCACTTACAAATACACACATTCCCAGAATAATGTGAAAAAAATGTGAGTGTATCTGATGCACGTATGTGTGTGTGTGTGTCTTTGTATAACACATTTATGCCGGGTATGCCTGCCTGCCTGCCCGCATGTGTGTTTGTCTAATCTAGTCCCTCTGCTGCCGAGTCCCTTTTAGTTGAGCCCAGTCACTCACCCTCTTTCTCTTTCAGTAGCTTTGGTTTATACAGCTGCCACACACACACACACACACACACACACACACACATACAGCGTAGAGTGTGTGAGAGTGAGACAGAAAGAGAGAGATGTGCGAGCGGCTGAGAGATGTAGTTTCTGTGCTGCGAATACATATGTAGTCGGGAAATCTGGGAGATCAGAGCAAAAGAATGCAGAAAGAGAGAGAGAGAGAGAGAGAGAGAAACAGAGAGGGAGTGCCTCGCGCCCCAGCCCTCCTCCTCCTCTCCTCTCTCTCCACACATCTACACCTCCAGCCTTCAAATGCAGAAAGTAGGAATCCAGCCCCTCCCTCCGCTTCTTTCCCCCACTCACTATTTTCTCTCTCTATCTCGCTCACTCCTCCGCGTCAGCCAATCCCGCTCTTCCCTCCGCTCCCTCTGTTCTCATGGCCCCGCCTCCCTCCTCGCTCGACCAGCGAGAGAGCTTCAAGCCAAGAGGGGGAGAGAGAGAGCGAGGGAGGCAGACAGCACGCATCCAGCAGAGGTGGCAGTAACAGGCGAGGACACAGTGCTCTCTCTCTCTCTCTCTCTCACACACACACACACACACAGCGGCAGGCAGAGAGAGAGAAGAAGGAGTAAAGGAAGAAGATTCTGCATTTTCTTTAACTGACAGAGGAAAGAAAAAAGAGAGGGAAAAGAGGAGAGAAAGTCGGAGCTTTGGTGTTTTCCGTTCCCCGCGCCTCAGCTGGAGCGCCTCAGCTGGGTGAAGTGAGAGGAGAGACCGGGGCAGTCCCGCAGACAGAGACAGAGAAAAGCGAGAACGCACCTCAGAAAACGCGGCTTGTGCTTTTTCTATCTTTTCCAAAGAAGAGAGAATAAAGACGCGAGGGAAGGCAGCGGCGGAGGTGTATTGTTATTTTTTCCTCTCAGCGGCAGGGCGACCGTGTCGGCGAGTGTTCATGCGTGCCTGAAAGGATCCTATGTTTTTTTTGGGGGGGCATTAACCCTTTAAGCTGGGCGAAACTGGAGTACTCACACAGACAAGGTAGACGACTCAATTCTTCTTTTCTCCTCTTTCTTCCAGCTCCACGTTCGCCGCCGTGTGTGACTGTGTGCTGCATCACTTTGTCTCTGCGTGCCTCGGGAAACTGTTTGGTCTTTAGTCAATTGCCTCTCATTGTGTGAATTCACTCATTGACAAAAACAACACAGTCAATCAGTGTGTGTGTGTGTGTGAGAGTGTGTGTGTGTGTGTGTGTGTGTGTTAAAATAGTGCCAGACTGGGGCCTCACAGTTTGATTTGCTGAGAAAGTGGCAAGAGAGAGCAACAAGGAGGGGGGGGGGATAAGCCCTCTTTGCATCTGAGCCAAGTAGTGTATTTTATCTTCCTCTATTTTTCCTTCTTTTCTGTCATTTTTCTCTATTTTCTTCATTCTCATCTTTCTCCTATTCTTTGTTGCGCTGTTCTCTTTTCTCCTGGCTGTGGTCACACTTTCCCAGCTTCAGACTATGAGACTAAATCAGGCGGCAAGTTAGTTTTTTCTCTTTTCTTTTGTTTTGCACTCACTCATTCACGTACTGCTCCACACACCAACCACACGTCAGCTTCTTCTTCTTCAGTAAGTAGCTAATGCTGCCAATCAATTAACTTAGTGACTTCTGTTTTTTATCTCTGTGCTACAATCCTCTTAAGGCACACACACACACACACACACAGTGACACAGGCATGTATAAATATTTCAGTGGTTAATCATGTAGTAAGCATTAGCTTCGAGGTCTGGTTTTGATTTTGAGGCCATTATGTAGGGGTAATATTCAAAGGTAATGGAAAGGGGGAATATTACCTTTATTAGGGTACCAATCAATGTGGAGGACATAATGAAAAACATTCAGGACAAACTGCTGTCACTCATAGTTATTGGTAAAGTGACCAAAGACATTTAAACCCTTAGATGTCTCCTTGTGACCAGTGTCAAACCTCTTTTTTTCCCTCCTCATCCAAAGTAGAAATGTAGCGTGTCTGATGGTGAAATGCTCTCAATTCTAACAGCAGCTTAGTTTGATTAGATTTCATTCCTTTGGTGAGACTTGACGTTGAGGATGGACATGTCGAATCTACACCAGCAAGTTTAATGTCAGCCAGTAAAGGTCAGATCTACCCTGCAGATAGAACGGACTGCGAACTATGACGTTGGACGAGGAACAGCCAACACTTCAATCAATTATAGTTTCAAAAAGAAGTGTTCATTTCTTCTTATTTTGTCCGTTGTAAATTGACAATATATGCTGTGATGTGTTATTTGATTTACAGAATAGAAGAACTTTGCATGAATGTTTATAGTATAAATTCAAGGAAGGATCCATTGAGTATACAGTCCAAATGTCTGCCAAGTTAAATATATAATTATTAAATATATAATTATTTAACTTGGCAGACATTTGTGTTTTAGGATTACTTTTAAATTATCACCCTTTTTTTTTATAAATTTACTTTACTGTTGCCCTCTCTTGATTTTATACTAACACATCAGTGAAGCAGAAATCCTCAGCTTAGTGTATTTTCCTTTGTATAGTACTCACAGTGGTGACAGTGTGATGTGTTTAATGTCTCAGGACACTGCTTTTTCTTTTACCTCTCGCTGAAGACGGCGACACATCGACCCACTGCTTTGTCACTCAAAAGCTGGGTTTTGTACATGGTGACACAGTGACATTGTATTCTAACTGTATTATTAGCACATTCAGTAGACAGTCCTTCTCTTCAATCTTCAAATTTTGGCACTTGTGAAGAGAGTTTGGACCTCATCTCAAATCCAGCAACTACAGCACAGATATACAGTATTTACAATAAATTGAGGACATTTGTCTCTCTAGTGTCGTACTTATTTTATTTTATTCAAAAATACCATGTGTCCATGTGTATTTTCACAATGCACATCAATCTGATACTACTTACTCATGTTTTGTTTTTTTGTTTTTTTACAAATGATCTACAGCACCATAGTAAACACAAATCTAAAGTATAGTGAAAACGCTGGCTTTGGTTGATGAAGTGACCCTGTTTTTTTCACAAAATGAATCAATGGAAAGAATGATCAACTTAAAAAGGAAATAATAAGTTTATACCTTGCCGTCTGTTACCTAGTCGCCCAGTAAATGGGTAAACTCAGGAAAGCATCAGTCACTCTGATTAGGCTTTCTGACAAGTTTACTCTTCTTTGTGTGTTTTGAAAGGCGTGCTGGTGTGTGTGCGTGTGGTGTGGGTGGCTGGACTGTGTGCTGCTGCTCAGACACAGAGGGAGAAGACGGGCTTCAGCCTTTTGCCTAAACGTTTCCAGACTCAGAGATATGCATTCCATTGCATTCCCTTCTCTGTGTGTGCGCGCATCTCTTTCTCTCTCTTTTCTCTATCTTTTAGTCTTCTCCTCTTACTGCCCCCCCCACTGTTACTGTTTCAATTAGAAACATAAATTTAGAGACGCTCCTAAAAATGTGCGTGTGAGTAACGAAGCGAAAGAGGAAGTAGGTGATGGATTAAAGGAATTAAACTGTCACTGTGAGAGGAAACATGCTTAAAAACGGCTGTGGATGGACAGATCGTAAAGAAAGAGGGGCAGAGACAGTGGTAGACGGAATAACATGTGTAACTGATTAAGATTCCAGTGGGCCTATTAGGAACGATAAGACGTCAGAGCGAGAATAAAGGGGCTATAAAACTATATATCTTTTTCATATCGAATTCATAGACGATTTTGCACAAAAGGTCAAATGGTAATTCTGCAAACATCTTTGAAGTAGTTCGATGTGAAACAACAGTTAACTTTATGAACATCACTTTCCAATAATGTACATCTCCTCTGCTTTGTACTGCATGGGTTGCTAAAATGTTTCTGAGCAGAAAGCACAAGGCAGCTGCAGATGTTGTGAAGATGTTATGTAGTAGTAGGAGAAAATGATATTTTCTAAGTATTCCAGTGGTGGTTGATAGCAGATGCTGTGTGTAATATGAGTGGGTGAGATTTAAAAAGATGATGATTTGTAATGGTGTGTGTGTGTG
The DNA here is from genome assembly GCA_003416845.1 of Oplegnathus fasciatus. Taxonomy (NCBI): domain Eukaryota; kingdom Metazoa; phylum Chordata; class Actinopteri; order Centrarchiformes; family Oplegnathidae; genus Oplegnathus; species Oplegnathus fasciatus. Next base: position 558,611 of record NTHP01000070.1, on the reverse strand, counting down.
GCTTAGAATAACAGTAAGACACTGACAGAGCCCCCTCTTATTAGGTTTTGTCAAAAGTCCTTGTGCACGTCACTAATTATACTTTACTGGACACATTTGACAGGTTTGTCGAGATTATTTTTTGTGCACATATTTGGGCTTTTTTCTGCTTCTCTGGAATGTTTTGGTGGATTAGGAGGACTGTGAGCTGCAGACCGACCGCTGTTAGAGACAGAGCAGTCAGTCAACCAGCACAGACATCGGCTACATTCCACTGGTCATTACAATAATGAAAATAACAGCAAAGAAGTTTAATTTGGTTAAGTTAGTACACAGCAGCACATTTTTTAACTGTATGATTATGGAGCATCGTTTTTATCGGGGTGCTCATATTATTATTATACCTTATTTACCGTATATTATAGTCACAGCTCGATACAAAAAGCAATACAAAGGTGATGACTTGCTATTACGATAACTAAGTAACATTTTTTAATTATACTGTGAAACTAATTATACTCTGTGAAGTAAAGACAATTTTTAAAAATGTTATTTTTTAGATATGGACTGAACTAAGCAGCTTGCTTTGAATTGGCAGTGGGTTTCCTTATGATGCCTCAAAACACTGAGGTAGTAATAGTTATTAGGCAGTAACTGCTTAAACATTTCAGTATTGGAATCAGTTGGGTATATTTGATGTGAATGATCCATGATAATTACCAGTACATCAGAGATAATAGACTATTTCCTTTTAATGGCAATTATGAGCCAATTTTGAATGAATAAATCTAACTTTCTGAGCATGTCTAAAACCTTTTATGTTGCTTAAAGGGAGCACAATTATCCCATTTCATATTTTTAAAAATGTGTTTTGACTTGAAACAACAGTGTCATTATCTTGGGATCCACCTTCTGGAGAAAGAAATGCAGAAACAAAAATGTTTGAGAATTTTAAAGCCACAATAAATTATCCATGTTTCCTACATTTGCATCACATTTACAGTATAATGTATAACCAGTAATGGAAACCAGACCCAAGTGCTACTGCATTTTGAAAATATCAGTACCAGCTGTTCATTATCTGCTTTTGTATATCAGTAGAAATGTCAATATTCCGTATCCCTATATGCATGTAAAGTGTTACTTTGGACTGGAGTTGTCATGGAATTTGGTGTTTCCTAGATGTTTGTTGTTCTTAGAAGGACAACAACGCAAATGCAGTGAAAGTGCGTCTCACCCTGTAGACGTGGTGCTTTGGTCACAGTGTTTCAGATGGGGATTTTATTTTCTCTACAGGCTTTATCAGATTATAATAGATGTATTTGCAGATTATAGGGGGCAGTGTGTGTGTGAAGGACAGACCGCTGGGGCAGACAATGTGACCAGCCAACCATTATATGACCTGCTGGATCCTACCACTGCTGCAATTGGAGGAACACAAATACACTGGCATTCATGTTGCTGCATGGATATGTATGTACACATTCACATGAGTGACCATGCGTAGGCTGCAGGAACACACACACTGCCCTAGCCATTGTTGTGTTTCTGGTCCAGGTCTGAGAAACAAGCTGCTAGTGTTATTCACTGAGTTTGTGTGTGTGTGTGCGTGCCTGAGTGTGTGTATGTGTGTGTGTGTGTGTGTGAGAGAGAGAGAGTGTGAAGATATGTCTTGAGAGATTAATTCTGCTTTACAGGAACTTGACTCTCCTTGACTCACTCCTCAATTTCTCATCCTCACCCCTCCCATATATATACATATACATATATATATATGTGTGTGTGTGTGTGTGTGTGTGTGTGTGTGTATATATATATATATATCTCACTCTTATGTCTCTCTGTTGCTCTCTCTCCACAAATAGAGCACTATCTCCTAGCAACAAGGCCTTTGAGAGTTATGTGTGAGATAGATTGGGTGTTTGAGATATAGGGGTCTGTGTGTGTGTGTGTGTGTGTGTGTGTGTTTATATTTGAAAGCTAGAAAGATGATGAAAGTCATCAGAGGAAGGACATCACTTTCAAACTGGAGTTAAGGAATGAATGGGAGTCAGTGGCTTGCTCTTGTGCTCTTGCAAGTATAGCTATGAATGTGCATGTGTGTGTGTGTGTGAGTGTGTCTGTAGTAATTTTCCTGATGGACTGCATTGCTCTTGATGGGGCTATTACTCAGAAAATAAAAGCTTCAATTATTCCTAAAATGCCCTGGACCAGTACACACACACACACACACACACACACACACACACACACACACACACACATGCACAGTGATACTGTACAGCATTATTCTTTATCTATGCATACTTGAACAGAAACAAGGATTTACGAAAGTTCACACACACCACTCATTCAGGGTGGCATAAAGGTCTTGCTCATTTATATTATTTTGACCTTATTTTTCTTCGTTTTAGTATTTTTCATTACATACAAGGACATTTATGGTTCATTCATCGTAAGAGCGTAGCAGTAATATGTGTTGTGGGGTGTATGTGTACTTATGGCCTACTGTGTGACAGAATGTGAGCCTGTTAGTGGGAATTTATATTGGTATGTGACGTACCTCCTACATTTCTTAAAGTGTTTTCCTATATTCTACTTGTCTATGCTTCTGTGTCCGTGTACTGTATGTGTATGTTTTTCAGACAGCTTCCCGTGAGAGAGGACAGCACTATCCCTTCTCATAACTAATTCAAAAGGACAAACTGGAAAAAACAAACATTCTGCTTCTCGTTTCAGACGTGAAGACAAATCAAAAGAAGTGGTCAAAGTGTCCACATTATTATGAATCATATTCTGGAAGGTGGTGCACGTCAGGAGTACCTGAAGTATTAAACGCATTTAGACTAAAGTGACCACAGATACTAGTACTTAATATTGTTAAGAAAAATATTCAGGCATCTTGTGCTGCAGAAAGGTTTCAGTATGCATTTAACAGTAGAGTACATTTATTTGGGCCAAAATATTTATCATCTTTTGACATTACATGAATTCATTTGCTGTGATAGTAGCTGCATAGCAGAATGCATTTTCTGCGGAATATGAGGTCACATCTACACAAGTTACATTAAAGCATAGTGGGAAATGAAAGAATAAAACATGTTATAGATGTAATAACTAGGGCTGTGCATAGTGATTATTTTTCTTATCGATCAATCAATATAGATAAATATTTTTATTTTTGATTCATTTTCAATTTGATATTTGTTTAATGGGTAAAATGAAGCTGGTGAATATTGCCCATCACAATAATAATAATAATAATAATAATAATTTAATCAACTATCAAAATAGTTACAGATTAATTTTCTGTCAGTTGACTCATCAGTTAATCGACTAATCACTTAAGCTCTTTGTAACTGCTTTGTTGATGCCCCTTATATTAAATATCTTTATTTTGTCATGTTTGTTGCAAAGTGTGTCTGTATTAGACATATTAAAACTGCTTATGTTCTCAATTAAAATATATTAATAATAATAATAATAATAATAAAAATGATTCATTTCAATTAAATCTCATATTCTGTCCAATTACTTTGTAACAAAAGTTGAATGGATTGACAGTCTGTTCATCGTGCTTCATAATACATGTAAAACCATATATACAAGTAATGAGCGAATGTGTAATGAATGAGTTGTACATGTTAATTTGTGGAAACATGTTTCATGTAATTGACCACTGAAATGAAGAACATATTTGCCCTCTGTACAGTATGTAACTTTAATCATTTAAACAGCAACTGTTTGTGCTTCTCGTCCACCTCGCTGAGTTTCTCTCCACGCCTCTCTGTGTTTACTGAATTACAATACTTGCTCTGTCTGAGCCACAAGAAGTCCAGACCTTTCTTTCCCACTTTTCCCACATTAAGTCGTATCATTCTTTCACTCATTTCCACTTAATCACTTCCCGTAGAACAACACGATATCAGTGAAAAAAATGAACTACAGCAGAGAGACGGAAGATTCAGACTAGTTTACACAAGACCGAGAGAAAAAAGAGGGAGCGGGCTGAGTGATGAGGTGCTTGCTGACTAAGTGTGTCTTATCGGAGACTGAATCCAGATGGTTTGCAAACACACCTCCTCCTTTCTCGCTCTCTGTTGTCCCTCCTCTCTCTGTGTCCTCTTCCTCCTTACTCCACTTCTCTTGTCTTCCCATTTCCTTCCTTTCTTCACTCAATTTAATCCTTTTTTCCTTGAATAGTATCCAGGATTCCTTTTGCATGGGGAATTCCAGTGTGACCTCCACGATATAAATCGCGTACCACCTTACATAAAAGCTGACCATGTCGGTGATAATAAAGCCTTTATCCAAACAGCTGCACTCACTGGATCACTGTCAGCTGCAATTGCAAGGGCTGCATCACGTCATGACAGCGCTGTTGTAGCCGTCGTACGGCATCGCAGGACAAAATGCTGCTGAAGTAGAACAAGAGAAGCAGACAAATGTCAGAAAGCAGCTAGCTGCACGCAGAGAGTCGAGTCTTTTGGAAAGTGATGTGAGTAATCTAAGGTGAATCTCATATTTGACCGTAGTTTCCTTAAAGCAGTCATCTGGTAAAAGAATTTTAAAAAAAGGATCACTACAGTCACTACCACTCAGGTACTGTCCCATTTTCATCATTAATACCGGTGTTTGCATCACACCATTAACTACTCACTGTGTTTCTTTGCAGTTACAGCCTGAAGTATAACTTCAAATCTATGGTCAGAATCAGTGTGTATCGTTTTGTATGAATGATGAGCAAACCAAATAGCACCAATCTCTCCAAAACTAGATTTTATAAATACTTGAACTTGTGAAGTTAATATTATTATTACTAATATTACAGAAATTAGAGAGAATAATGAGAGAGATTTGGGGAGAAAAATAGTAGCAAATTGGGAAAAAAATTGGAACACTGCTGAGTAGCATGGTACTGAGTATTGAGTAAATTATTAAATTATAGAGTACACACAGTCACACACACATACACACACATGCGCGCGCACACACACACACACACACACAGGACCCTCGTATCACTAGCAGGCTCTTTTTAGGTCTTATCTTGCTGCTCTGGAAAATGAAGACAGACGATGTGATGGGAAAATGAACCACGAGCACCTGGAGGTGGTGGTGTGTGTGGGGGGAAGGATGATTAGAGAGAAAATGTGTGTGTTTAGCTGTGCCTGCTGCTTGCCTGTGCGTGTGTGTGCTTCTATTTCTATTGTTGGACTGCGACAACGTGTTTTATCTGCTCTACTGTTAAGCATCCTAACGGGAGACATTCCTTCTCTTTGTTTCGCGATGAAACCAAATATATCACGCAACTGACAGCTAATCTGCCAATTTGTATCATTCATGTAAATATATTTTGATATTTTGAAGTGAAGGGGTGTCAGAGAGAGTGATATCCTGGGTGAGTGTGTCTCAAAAGAATTTAATCATATAGACGTAAATAAAAAAAAGACATGAATCTGCAGAAGCGACTGCGTAAAAAGTTCTACAAGAACACACACAAACACACACTTAACCCCGTGTCCTCTTTATGGTTACCCCCTCCTCTCCCCTCCTACCACTCTCTCCTTCTTCTTTACCCCTCCTCCTCCGTCTCTCCATCTCTTTTGTTTGGTTGTGTCAGGGACAAGGGAAGGTCGACATCCGAACAGGCCGTGGGGTGAACTTACACAAAGTGTGTGTGTGTGTGTGTGTGTGTGACCTGTGCTAACATATGTGGCTTTGTTAATGTGGGGTTGGGGTTCTTTCATCTTAAAAGGGATTGTCGTGGTGATAGCCGAAAACACAGACACGTGACGGCACTTTGTTACACACACAAACACCAAAACACATACACCAGTCACTTCCTCGTGGTTTAAGTGAGAAAAGAGATGATGAGAGATTCTAACCAAAAACTGTTTTTCATTTTGTCACTGTGTGTGTTTGTGTGTGTCTTTATCCTTTATCAGTGTTGCTTGATTAGCACCATTTCATCTACATGACCTGACACTTCGATGTAAACCCATCAGTGCATTATTGGCTGTAAGTGAACATGAATATGTGTTTGTAAGTGCATGTGTGACTGTGCAAGCGTGTTTTCTTTTTGCCTTGACATGACTTTCTTCTTCTTCCATCCTTATGTTCCATCCATTCCATCCATCCTCTGCCTGTCAGGTAAACAAACACTTAATAATTATATGAATTAATGGAGTTATTATTCAGTGACAGTAATAAGTAAGTTATAAGTAATAATTTTAACAAGTTCGGTTAGCACAGCCTAACTGCACCTATGTGTTACCGGCCGAGCCTGCCCCTTTAAGCAAGGTGGGCTTGTGGGTAATCTGTGTATGTGACGTATTCTAGCGGGTCTGTTGTGGGAGGTGAGTCTCTCCAGGTGTGTTAGAGGAATACCTGCACGGTGCCACAGCCACAGAAAAGTGCTTTATGGTATCAGTGGTAGTTAAGTAACTTCAGTCATCCATAAAGTGTTTGGATGAGCTCAGGATTGTGTGTGTCGTGTTCGCTGCCACAGAAGAGAAATAAAAAGTGATAGTATGGTGAGGTAATGTCAACGGGCAAATGTGGGAAAATCTCAGGCTGCAGTGTTTGTACATTAAAAAAAAAACATTGATACTCTACGCAAGTGTATCAGTTATGCATCATGTGAATAAAGGTGACGATATATCGTCGTATCGATTATTTGTCCCACCCCTACTCTCCACTTTAATGCAAAATGGCAGCTCTGGAAAGAAGCTCTTGAGTCTCTTTTATGCATGTATTTCATCTACATCTCACATATTAAATCCATTAACTGAATAAATACAGAAGCTATCCCAGTGAAGATAAGAGCTTCTGTAGTTCACACAAGCAACAACTTAACATCATTTTCATGCAATGTGACCATTTACATACCACCACCAATACTGTGCTGCTGCTGGGAGTATCCAAGCTTCAGAGCATAATGTATCGCAGAGTATGCCAGTAGGGAACCATCAGTTTTATTACTTCTTGAGCAGTCAAACTGCTGTTACTAATTTACTACCATTGTGGCATTGGCTTCATATTCACTCCTGGCCACTTAGTGGCAAAATGCTGTCAAATTAAGAGGTAAGGATGATGATCAAATCTTGCTTCACCACCAATGTTATATATGAAATATTTTTGCACACATACTAAAATATGATCAAAACTGAGACCAAAAGAGTTGACCTGAAATGCAGGGTACCACATTGGATTTGAATGAATGCTGAGGCTATGACTTGCACAGAGTGCACAGGCTTGTGGTAGTTCTTCAGACATATGATGAATGATACGTTTTGTTGCATCATGGGAAAATGTCTCAGTTTTGACATTCTCATACAGCCAGTAAATGAGAAATATAAAGCGTGAAGCGTACACACATTTGTATGCAACATGTTTGATTAGGTTCATTGTAAGCTCATCGCTTTCTCAGTCTTTCCATTCTTTCTCTCGATCTTTCCACATTGTAAGTAGCTGTGGGCTAGTGTAAGCAGCTAGGCCACAGCTACACAACTCTGAGCCAACGGGACTCCTCACTTTGCCTGGGAAAACTCAGCCTCACTGTGGAGGGTTATTTCAGGACCTAGCCCTGGGTTATATTCTGCAAAAATTCTTGCTCTGCCCTTTTAGCCACAAAAGGAATGGAACCCATAACCCTTGCAGTGCTAGTACCTTGCTTTTGGGAATGAAACCGCTAACCTTGGCTTTGCTCTAGGACTGTGGCTCTTCGACTGTTTTGGACCAAAAGCCACCTGATGTTACATCAAAGTATTTGAGCACCACCAGCAAGCCACTGACACACATACCCATCTACCACATACCCAAGCTCACATTTCTGATTATAACAAAATGAAATGGAATAAGTTTACTTATGTTCTCACCTGCAAATGTACACACACACACACACACACACACACACACACACACACACACAGTAGTGGGTTTTGATAGTCTTAGTAAAAGGGATATTCTAGCAAACCCTTGCTACCTTGAAGACCAACCTACTCTACTGTTCTGTTCTCTGAGAAACCTCACTCTCACAGCTACTTAGCTGCAAATAGCAAGAGCACTCACGAGGCACTACTTGAAATAGCTAAACATGTTTTTGATCAAACACAGTGTTCGTCTAGCCAACACTTGGTAACACTTCTTCTATCCTGTAAATATTTTAGAAAAATTATGGAATAGTGCCCTGGCTGGAGAAATATTCCCATTTTTAAATCACAGTCCATGTATTATGTGAGTGGCCTCCTCATTATATGCAGTGTCAGGTCTCATCTGTCTAATCTTATTTACGGTACTGGCAACACTTCCTTTATTTCCTTATCATCGGGATATTTCAAAGTAAAATGTGCCACTTGTTTGTTTGCTGTCTCTTATAAAGTCATAGCTAACTGATTAGCAAGTGAATTGTGAAAACAGCAGAAACTATTTTTAGAGTTTTGGAGCGCTTTCAGTGAAACAGGGTTCAGTATAATCATATCTTGAGCAGCAGTGCCAGAGATCAGCTTAAAGCAGAGTCCCTCCTTGATTTTGTTCACACGAAGTTGCAGCTTTTTCTGCACGTGATTTATTTGGCGAGACATGTCAGAAACAGTCAATGAGAGCCTTTGTAGTTTCATATCCATACCATTCAAAAATGATATTATATTTGCCCGGTGAGCTAATTCAGCATACTGCAACATCAAAAAGATGTGCCAAGAAAGAATGTTGCTCATGCAAAAACATCTCCACCTGAGAGTGTAGTTCAGAGAGTCTTGTCAACACTTCTCTCCCTTATATTCACTTGTGCCGATTGCCCTTTTCAGAGCCGAGCACACAACAGTTGTTAAATCATTGATCCTGCCTTGAGAAAATTCTGACAGCAGTCGAGCGCAGATTTTAAATCCTTCGGGCAGTTTCTTAACTGCCAAAGTCTCATGGTATATGTTACAGAGTGCTTCATTCGTGTCATACCAGCTTATTTAATTTGTGCAGCTTTGATTCTGCGCTAATCTGTCTCAGAGCAAACTGCTTTTCATTTGTTTCCAGGTGATAACGTTCTTTATATAAATACATTCACATGCTGAAATGTGTGCTCTTTTGGAGTTCTTAATTTGAGCATACCCATACTCATATTTGACGTAAACACATGCTGTGTCGGTTACATTCGCAACACAGTTGTGTTGGTAGTGTCATCTAATTGCAGTAAAAAATAAAAACACTCATTTTGATTTCATTTCTCAGGGGATTTTCACATCATCTGTCAGCTTTCTTCACCTATGTAACATGACATCTAGACATCAACAAAGCGGTACTTGCTTACCTACTTTTACAATTTGCAGGCATGCATTATAACTTGGGGCACTGTTTCTCATGCTTTCTCATGCTCCTAAAGTACAGTATGAAAAAAAGAAAGAGAGATTGTATTTCATCATTTCATCGCTGTTTTGTTGTCAAGTGCCATCAAGATCTGTCATCTCACTCTCATTGCTGGGAATGTTGCATATACAACCTACTGTAGCTCTGGCTAGACTGCTGTTAGCTTGATTTAGCTGAGACATAATATTGTGTCATGTGAACTGCATGTGAAATTGTTCTCTTCAAAGCAATTTGTAAGTAAGACAAGTAAGACAGGAAATGTAGCAGGTAGCATATCGACTCTTCCAGTATCTGCATTGACGGTTCATGCATCAGTATAATGTAGACTGAGTTGAATCAGTCAGAACCTAAACTCACACATACACCAACCTTGTTGTGTGAGGTAGCACCCTTGTGATACTTGTGATACAAAAGTTGTATGTTTCAACTTTCAATGTTTTACTAAACAGAAGTTTTTATATTTTCTCTTAAATCAAAGACCCACTTTTTTCTTGGTACATCCTGATGTGAAATTGAGTGTGGCATGTAATATGATAGACAGGTGTGGCGAAGAGGAAAAACGGGCAGTAAGACAAAGGAAAGACAACAAAGGCATTAATAAAAGCACAAATTTGTTTTGACCAAGGAAACGTTTTTTTTTTCTTGCTGGTTTTCCTGTTCAGAAGTAGTCTACATCGACCTGTCTCCCTGACTGCAAAAAAATTACATATTCACCCTGCATTTACTGCCTGTTTACCTCAGTGTGTTTGTATGTGTGGTGTGTGCGTGCGCGCACGTCCACTCAGTGCAGTCAATGTCGGCAGTGAGGCTAGCTAAAGTCAACCAATTAAGCTGACTTCCATATGTAGTGTAACACTCTGCCCACTCACAGTTTCACAGGATGCATGCTCACACACACACACACACACACACACAGACAGCCACTTTTCTCAGTCTTTTTCCCCCTTTTTAATTACACTCTCAAAGACAGGTTTATTTAATTTATGCATTTCATTTGAATATGTGGTGCAGAAGAGTGGATATGGCTTAACTGTAGTCTCTGGGTATAATTACATTTTCTCTAGTGGATAGAGACAGAGACAGATGAGAGCTAACTACAACAGGCATCAGGCTAATAGCACTGTATAACTTTTGCGGTGACCATTTTCTCCTTCTCTCTCTTTACCACCCGTCATACACTCACACACACACACACGTACAGATGTGTGCACATGGCACACACATGTCACAGTGTGTAGTTTTGGCATATGCTGCTACACAACAGACCCATTCTTCTCAGTCTCTGTCTCTATCTCTATCTTCTGTCTTGTGTGTTTATGTATGTGTGCTCATTCAAATAGCCTGGCTAATTCCTTTGCAATTTACTGACACTCAGACTAGCAGAATCCAGGATTAGTTTTCTTGTTCTGCTAACATCCACTGGATTCACTGAGTTTTATACAAATTAGTGATGTGTATTAGGGCTGGACAATTAATCGAAATATTATCAAAATCGCAATATGGCCAAGTGCAATATCCAAATCGCAGGAGCTGCAATTTTTTGATAAAGGTAAAATGTGTCACAACATACCATTATAAGTGAAGCATTGTGGTGTTAGAGATGCCCCGGCCGACAAGTCACATTCTTCAGATGTAAGGGAACATGCTTGTTTGGTGCAGAGCCCAGCAAAAATCACGTCATCATCATTTTTATATTTTTTTCAGTGGAAATGAAATTCAAAAATTCTCACTAAAGTCGTGACTCATATCACAACATCTGTCAAAATAATTGCAGTATGATTTTTTCTGCATGTCGTTCAGCCTTAAGTGTATAAAATTGTCTCCATATATCAGGGGATATCATATCAACTAGAAACCAAACTACGTAAGAAACCCGAAGAAGTCATGTGAAGTCACAAAAGCACTATCATATACAGTAGTTTTGGAAAGTAATGGCCACTCACACTCAGTTTTGTGCACATGCCTCTGTTCTGGAAATGTTTGTTATTAACATTTTTTATGGCAGCCTTCATCAGAGGGCATAATCATTGTGACGCGTTGCCATGTTTTAACCTTTCTTGATGTTGCCATTTGGTTAAGGTAATATTCTCAGAGGAGATAGTTGGCTCACGTTGTCGTATATTTAAAAGCAAAGCAAACATTGTGAATGTGTCCAACAAGTGTGCACTGGGGCTCCTGGATGGCTGCAGCTGTCTTAGGTATTCTCTTAAATGTTTGTTTCTGCACTTACAGTCATAAATTCTCATTTCTCACCCAGAACCTGGCTCACTGCCTTCAGGCCATCGCCTCACAGAATTACAGCTCGCCATAAAACAATTTAGAATTCACAAGGACTGAATTCAGGCTACTAATCTCAGTTTGTTAGGTTGTCTGCTGCATGTTATCCCTAATTTTCAGTCTGAATTAAACTGTTCATTAATATAGGCTTAATGCTCCATAATTGACAGACGCACTGTACATATGTTTTTACATTCATTTTATAGATGTGTCATCTTATGAGCACATTCAGCCCTGTCTCCAGTGTCTTTCAAAGCATGATGGCTGCCCGATTTTGTATGTAGTTGCTGATTACGGGTTGAGTTTCTTGTCAGATCGCAGAGTAAAGATACAGAACTTTAACATCTCAAGATTCCAGGCGTTTTTCAGTTTAAGAAACATTTAGTTTTTTGGAAGTTTTGACCTTCTTATATATATACTGTATATCTGGTGAGAGCATCTATCAATTCATTTGATCATTGGATTCATTAAATGTTGCGTCTCAGTGAAACTGAAAGATGCTGACATGTTGCTTAAAGGAGAGAGGTAAAGAGGTAATTATCGTTTTTTTTTACAAAGGCATGTGTGTTCATTTAATAAACGTGTTGTAGTGCATAACCAATTTTTAAAGATATTTGTTGCCCCATTGTGTGTATGTGTTCTTCTCCTGTCTTGTCTGATTTCCACTCAGTGCCTTGCTCACACACACACAACAAGGGGGCGGACACAAAAATACCATGACATGCATAACCTTGTGGAATCCCCTGCAGTAGCTCTGCAACAAACACAACCTAATATGTTCAGTTTTGGTTACTGACGTTTATTCAGCTGTGTGACCATTTTGGCCAGAGCTTGCTGATGTATTGAGTCACATCATATTGTCAGGTGTTCCGATTATTTTGTCTACTCCCTCTACACAAAGGAGCTGGACAATAAGAGCTTTCAGCAGTGAATTGCAAGAAATGAGTCAGCGCTCATTGTTTTGGCTTGTCACGTCTGATGAGTTTGTTACAGAAGACAAAATAGTATTCACTTCTTATTTGATGGTCCGCTGTTTTACTGGCTCATACTGATTAAATAATTTAGTGTGAAAAAGATGGATGTTTGTGTATCCCCCTGTGTGCTTGTGAGCAGTCCTGTGTTTGTTCCTTTCTGTGTGTGTGCATTTTGTAGTATTTGCATGCAAGATTGTGCACGAGTTGAGTCATGCGCTTTAATATCCATCCTTGTTTCAGGTATCAGACAGACTCCCTCACTAAATACAGACAAACACAAAGTGGAAGCATCGGAAAGAGCCTGGAGTCTTGTTTTGAAAATATGAACTGAAGCTCCACATTGAGTCTGTTTCTGCTGCGTCCCCACATGCCAAAAGTCTTAATCGCTTTAATGAGCCAGGGTCCAAGAGTACAACAATAAATTATGCATTTGGGTCATGGGCTGAGAAAAGTGAGGAATCAAATGGCCCAGACTTAGAAGTGATTAACCTTTCAAGGTCTGCAGTAGTTGATTTTGCTGATAAGTAGACACCTCACACCGGTCAGCAGTCTAAGATCCAAAAGGCATTCACAGTTTCATTTAAAGGCAGTTAAGGGGTTTTCAGTTCAGCAGGGCTGCATGGGAGGAAATCACATGAGCACGAGGAGAACATGCATCCTCCACACAGAAAGACACAGCTGGTCATTTCTTTTGCATCAGTCAGACTCGTCTGTGTAACAAACTCGTTTTATGAGATAGTTGTATACAAATGGAGTGTCTGTGTGTTTCTGTGTAGGCTTGTACAATCATGCTGTGTTTACTAGATACTCCACAACATCTTTCCATATTTTTGTAAACAGCTTGGCTTCTGTTAAATACACACACACTCTCTCACACACACACAATCAAATGAAATTATAACAGATAAGCAGAGAGGCACAAAGACATACTGTAAGAAAAAACAAGTGGAGAGAGAGAGAGAGAGAGGGATTATTGTTAGAAGCGAGCAAATGAGAAAAGCAAGTGAGAGAGAGAGAGAGAGAGAGAGAGAGAGAGAGAGAGAGAGAGAGAGAGAGAGCCTAAACCCCATCCAGAGACGCAGAGATGTGTTTGTGGATTTTCCAGTGAATGGACAACAAACTCTGATGTGAAGGCAGGCCATCACAGTGGAAACGGATTAGTGACCTAAATCACAAGCAATGTCCCACTCAGGTGTGTGTGTCTGCATGTGTGCTCATTTTTGACTGCTTGTATATCGTATCTCTGTGTGTGCGTGTGTGTGCATGTGTGTGTACCTACGATATGTGGGTACAGTGAGTAAATGTGTGTATGTGCATAATACGTTTTTGATGTGTGTTTATAGTAGTCAGCATATTGCTGCATAAACAAAAGCTGTATGTAGTGAATACATTCTGCATAGTAAACACCTAAAGGGTGTGTGTGTGTGTGTGTGTGTGTGTATCAGCAACCTTGTCAGTAAAGATTAGGAACTAAGTGGTGTGTTTATGAGCCAAAACATTCTTTTTTCTTTAGAAAATTGCTGCTTTATGACCTGCTGCCCAGTTGTCCAGGCTGACAGTGTAATACTGTGTAACAATGTGGCTGTATGAATGTGTATTGTTGGTAGCGCAATGTATACCATCATAGCTACAATAACACAGTGAGAGAGAGTTACACGTTACAAGTTTGTAATATTTCCTGACATTCAAAGCTTTTCTCCTGTTCAGTCTGTTCAGCTGCATGATCACTCAGAGATGCTAAAAACAAAATACCATTGTTTTAATATGATGGACCTGTATCATGACATGGTCATGTTTAGAAATGTTTAATATTTTTTCAGTTTTTTGGCACAAAGGAAAGGTGTTCTTCAGCGTCACACTTGAGGTATAACAAATGTTCTTGAAACAGGTTCACCTTCAATTGTGACCCTGAACAGGCCAATACATGCAATTAAAAAAACCCTCTTCAATTCACATACAAACCTGTCTGTTCGGATACAACCGCTTGACCAAGCAAACACCTCTGAGACTGCTGTGTTGGCCGTTAGCTCATGGGGGATAAAGAATAGATAGCAGATAACAGAAGACTTACGAATGCTTTATGGTGTGATTGGCAGGTTTTTGCTCATGTGTGCATTCCACAAGTATCCACACATAAGATTTTAATCCGTCAGTTAGGCCGAGTGAACACGGAGGTGTTCCCTGACACAACCCAACCCCACCTCCACCCCCATGCTCATTCTCTCTTTTCTTCTCTTCCTCGTCTGCCGTAGCAAGTAAAATAATAATAAATAAATAATAATGGTAATATCTCCGATGTTATTAACGTTTCATTACTAACATGGCGTAGCTCCGTTCCTTGTAGGCGAGGACGTGGAAGAGGGAGAGTAGCTGGCAGAAGCAGAGGACTCCAGCTCCAGACAGCGATACTCACAACTGACCTATTGGTTCTGTGAAACATGGCAAACTAATGTTAGCCACCTGTCAAGCAGAAACAGAGCAACCTCCGCATCCGTCTTCACGCCTTTCAACTCTCGGAGGTCTCTCCACCGTTGGAAAGCCTCACCGATGTTAACGTGGCTCTTCGTCCTTGCCTGATCGTAGCACTTCTTTATCAATTTTTGTTCTTCTGACCTTCTCCCCTTTGGCTGATTCTCAGCCATCTCTCCTTCTTGACAATGTGTTTATGTTGTGGAGTTCAGCACGTTAGCATTTGCCAGATTTACGGTCCCTCTCGCTCCCACTGCCTTTCTCCTGGTGCAGGAGCACGAAAGCCCCCTGTTGATTGGCTGGAATAGTGCTGTGTGGCTCGGTCCGAGCCACTTTGTTTGTTTCCCATTTACAGAGCCAGGGCTGTGTATGAACACCAGATTCTTTTTCAGCGCACACACCAAATGGACAGCTAGTGGACCGTGAGGAGATATTCGCTGAATTTGACAAAAAGTGTATTGGATTAGAATCGTAGACTACACCTTTAAGTGTTGACATTGCTCTCTTGTTGATACCAAACTGAATGCGTTGTAATATTATAGTAACCTGAATAATCAACTCAAGTCCTAAAGCTAAACCTTTTGTCTTCTCTCTCTCATGATTATGCCCCCGATGCATTAGCATTCATACTAATAATGTTGAAGCAATGTCTCTTACTGTGACCAGTGAGAAGAAAAAAAGCTCTAAAAATATTGTTTGTCACAAGAGACAGAAACCAAGAAACAAGAGAATGGGAAATAAAAAGAGAAGAAGCAGAGAAATTACTTCTACGTCAGTGCACTTCCAGCCTGTCTCATGTCAACACTATCTATTTCCTAGAATATATCCCATTTTTTTCTTCTGCCTCCCTCATACACAAACCTTGTTTTATCTGTTCCCTAGATACTGCCAACACAGGAAGTCAACATTCTATGCAAGAATGCGTCTCTTTCTTAGGTGTGTGTGTGAGAGGTTGTGTGTGTCTTTAATGAACAATCAGTGTTTGTGCTTCCAAGTGTGAAGTTGTCAGTGTGTCCTTGCGTGGCTGTGTGTGTGTGTGTGTGTGTGTGTGTGCAAGAGAGCATATGTATGTGATGGATGTTGTGAAGAAAGAGAAGAAGAAGAAAGACAGAAAGAGAGACAGTTAATCAGAAAGATAATCGAAGTGACTACCTGAGCTCAAAAAGAGGTGACAGAGCGGTCAGCCATTGAAATAGAAGCCAGAAATGGAGGGTTGAATTGTCAGCTTGACTTTTGCTTTTTTTGTTTTTTGTTTGTTTTGCTGCTGATGCTTAAAGGCTGGCGGTCGGGGCAGTCTTATGCAGAAACATCTCATCACAGTAATTATTAAAAAAGAAACAAAATAGAAGAAAATATGCAGATCTTTAGATGAGAGGGCAGAAATGAGGCTGTTTTCAGACGGACAACAACACTGCGTAAACAAACACAGCCCCCTCATTCATTCATTCATGGCACTGCTGCCTTGTAACAATGGGGGGTGCTGACAGGTGATCACCGTCTCACAGGTACCTGAAACCCCAACAGCACAGCCCCTTGTGTTCTATTAACACAGTGCTGTTTTCAGTCACTGACACCAGATGAGACTTAGAGATCATAATAATAATAATAATAATAATAATAATGAAAAAAACAAACACTAATATAGAAGCTATCTGCAAACCTTACACAGCCAAGACAAAATGTTCATATTTAAAGTATCAGCAAAACCTTTACTGTCAACATATTTCATTTGTTTCTACACCATCCGCTCCTTGTAACTAAAGCATGCCTAACATTTTTACGGTTCTGTTTAGGCAACTCTAAGCACTTGGCTGAGGTTAGGGAAAGATTGTGGTCCTTAGATATTGAACAGTCAAGCATGAGACAGGACATGTTGACTTTTTCAATATTTAACCAAAGCCACAGTCTTTCCCTAACCTTAACCAAAGTGTTTCAGTAGCCTAAACCTAACCAGACATGGGACACAGGACAGGAATCCCCGTCTCAGATGTCAAAGTCCTTTTGCTTTGCATGCCGAACCTTCCACTGTTACCTTCTTACAGGTTCTGTGCAGTATAAAAGCGTCACACTTCCCGGGTTGGAAAAATGTTTCCAGTGAACATAATCAATGCAGCAATTATGTTTATTCCAAAACACATTTGTGAGGATTTTGTATCTGAAATTCTTCATCAATCATTCACTTCTGTTCTTTGTCAGTTCATGGTGGACGAATAGTATCCAATTAGCTTATCTGAGCTCATGTCCTGGGAGTGTCTGCCCAGAGTATATCTGAGCAGGTCAGTGCGAGCTGTCAGTACTCAACCATACAGACTGACAAACCACATAATTAGCTGAAAGCTGCACAGAGCTGCAGACTCTGCTGTTGTGTTATTTGATTCATCATTTTATTCAGTGTCAACATCAACAATATTGCTTAATAGAGCTTTAAATTACAGGGTAGGCAGGATAGTGTTGTTACGATTGCCAGATTTTCATGTCAATCCCCATACTACATTTAATATTTAAAGAAGATTTAACACTCGAGTGCCACAACAAATAAGAAACAACATCAGGCTGTGTCACAGGGCAAGATTCTGCGAAGGTATTTGACAGCTTTATAGCTGCGTTTTCCACAAATATTATGTCAGTTGTCTGTCTCTGTCAGCTCTGTATGCCAAGTTGCTCATAATTGGAAGAGTCTTGAAGAAGTGCCAGGGTCATTTAATGCCTTTGCCATGTTTTCACCTGTTTTCACTGCCTGCTGTGGTTCTGTCAAGAGCCGGACTGATGCTCTGTTTGCTCAATTCCTTTTACCTTTACTCAACCATCAGTAGTAGTGCAGAGGAAGTCATTTAATATAACACATCTGTAATCTGTGTAGTGAGGAACTGTGTTTTATGACTTGTTGAATTCTTGCAATTGCACATTCCAGGTCATCTTTTTCAACAGTCAAGTGTGCGAACAACAGATAAAAATGATGAACTGGAGTCTCACTCACTGTAGATCGAAGAGAGAAAAAAAGGACTCCAAGGATTAAATATTCCTTTTTTTTATGTTTCTCCTCGTCATGGTCTGAAATGGAAGCTGAATGAGCATGTCTGTACAGCTGCAAGCCTCAGTGGCCACAGTTCACAGGAAAGGGAGGAGAACAGATGCAAGTGGAGTCAGACAGAGACAAGGAGAGATGATGGCTGTGGGAGGAAGTGAGGGAAGAGAAGAATAGGAGAGAGTTTAACCACAGAACAGGATCAGATTTTAATCCGTCGGTTGGGCCGAGTGAACACAGAGGTGTTCCCTGCCACCCCCCCACCCCCCCACCCGCCCACTGCTCATTTTCTCTTTTCTTCTCTTCCTCGAGTACCTCTGTGGAATGTGGACTTGTCCATTAGACATCAATACAACCCCTCCTGCATGTCCCCTGTGAGGGTGCAGATATTTGTTTTGTTTTGTTTTGTTCTTCTTTCTTTTAGTGTCACATTAAGAAATAGCAAAGAATGTTACTTACGGTCGTCTTATATTCATGTCTGTAGCACGAGTTCTGTTGATAATACAGCACTTTGGCAACATGAACTTTCTTTACTGTCATTCTTATAAAACAGATTTGATTTGAAATGAAAAGGCGTAGAGGGAGACGTTAAGATAATAGCTAGGGGAGGAAGAAGAAGAGGAGCTAAATAGTATACAGAAGGAGGAGGCGAGAGGTAATTTTGGAAATGTTACAGTTCATATACACCAAGCACACACAGAGAAAACACTATAAGCTACAAGCTTCTACATATTTATCTTTTTGTCTAAATCCTTAACTTCAGACACGCACGGAGGGTAGAGCCGGAGCAGTGGATGATACACACTGCTTCACACACACAATGAGGTTCACACACACACACACACACACGTCTGGCAGTAGACTGATATGTGAAGTGACAGCGGGGTCAGTGTTGGCATTTTAACTGCTGCATTCTCATTGTCTGACAAACACATGTACAAGAGAGCATGGCTGCAGCATGCACAAAAACACTGATAAACAAAAGTATGATTTAAATCACAGCTCCACATGTCATCAAGTCTCTTATTCAGCCCCCAAGACTACTTTATATTTATGAGTTAGAATGAAGTGCACTTTTTTGCACTGTGTATTACATCTATTCACCTCTATACATACACACAACCAGACCTGGTATATGCACGTGTGTGTGTGCCTGCATGTGTGTGCAAGTGTGTCTGTGTTGCGGATAGGCACATAACTGCATACATGACCCCCAGGGTACATCAATTCATATTCAGTCTGTTCAATAGATCCTTTGACAAGTAGAATTAGATGGAAACAAATGAAAACAATAGAAGCAGCTTATAAAAGTCTGTGTGTGTGTCCTTCAGTGTTCTGCTCTGTGTGTCCGTGCTCCTTTTCAGAGCGTGATTGTGAATGCATCTCTGTAGAGCTGATGGATTATTTAGCTCTGGGAAAGAGTGTGTATCTGGTTGGGCTATCTGGCTTGTAGGCCTATACAGCAGCCTTTTTCAGCCACTCTGCACATGTTTGGGTGGTTTGATCGATGTGGATTTTCTAAGGCTGATAAAGATATTTTCAAATTAAAGCCCCTGGCAGCTGATAGAGGCAGACGTGAACCAAGTGGCTGGTTAGGACCTAGCGGCCACCAAAGGACCCTAAACAATCAAATTACAAATGGGATGTTCATTTTCTGAATAATTATATTATATATATTTTCTCTATATATAATATTGTACATTGTAATTTGCTTATTTGCACATTCCATAAAAAGGAAATTACTCAAAATAAATGTTTTACCAAGTAATTTATGTTTGTATTTACAGTTGATTATTTTTATGCACATTTGCTCATTATAAATTAATTACCAAGTATAAAAGTATAGTTTTTTTTGAATATGTATGATATAGTTTTTATTTTATTTTAAATGATAAATGGTCAAATATTGACAACTAGCAGCTTAATTTTTAAAAAAGGGCTTTATCACTCCAGTTTTCTGCCCCCTTTGCTTTCTGCTTCAACATGTCTCAGTACTCACTTTGCTGTATGAACTTATTTAATGCACTGAAAGTTTATGCAGTGAAACAGTGGTGTGTTGAGTGGGTGCGGGACTATGTCCTCTATCTAAATGTGTAATAATAATTTGGTGTTCAGTGTGTGGTAGACTACTCTCTTACCCTTGAACTACTGTCTACCTGCACAGCAATAAATCACCCTGTGTGTGTGTGTGTGTGTGTGAGTGAGTGACTGTAATAAATCACTTTCCACGTTTCCTTCAGTGCTGTGTTGCAGTGTACTGATTATAGAGCGAGAGAGTGAAAGAGAATATCAGAAAAAGAAGGTAAGAGTTAGAGCAAAACAGGATGGGAATGAAGCAGAGAGGAGAGGAATGGGGAAAAGAGAGAGAGAGATATAGCTGTGTATATACTCACTCATCTCAGAAGTCCTCATTAACATGACAAACACACATACACACACACAGTTGGATGTAGCAGCTGGAAACCCTAACCTTGGCAGTGTTCATGTCTTACACCAGGGACTGGAACCCATGACACTGTCTATCGACTTGGCTCTCTATACCATCCACTAATTATTTCTCTTGTCGGGTTAATACCAAACACGCATCTGTTCAGATGTGTAATCTGTGTTATAAATGTGTGTCACATATAATTACAATAATCTAGGTTTCATTCACAACAGCTGAGTGAATACAGTGAATAAATAGAGTGTATATGATTCTGAAAATAATAATTCAGCATCAATGCTGTGTAACTTTGATAATAACAGGTTGGTACTTCAGACACATACTGTATATATGACATCACAGCGACTAGTTACTTGCAAGTATGCATATCCATGTATTCTGACCATTACCATACCATTAGATTACAGTTTTTGTTTTAGCTGTCATACTTTAAATTTACAGAGCACAGCGTTAATGCGAGTGAAAAGTGGGTGATCATAAACAGAAAAGAGTGGAAATCGGTTGTGAGCACAGTGCATATTCACCATTATAATAACCACAGACTGAATAGCATGTGTCACATGTCACAGCCGTTCAGGCAGCATGCAGATCCAATCAGAATAATTATGAGTTAGTGAAATATAGACGATTATTGCAAATGGTGATCCACATAGTACCATCTGTTCTGCTCTGCTGCACACTCACACACACACACACATGCAAACTGTGTGTGTGCAAACTGCAGAATTTCTGTGCACAGTCTACCATGCTTTTGTGCATGTGTGTGTAACCTGCTACAAAAAGGACATCCATACAATGCAGCTCTACAGATAGACACACACAAGCACTAAATGTACTGTATATATTATGTACTCACACAAACACATTGTGGTAAGTCAGGAGGAAAGGAAGCTTGTGAAATACGGTGTGCTGGACACACATACACAAACACTGAGAGATTAATGCTTTCATTGACAGATGAGAGATGGATTTCATTTAATTTGGTCAGTGAACAGACCAACTTTATACAACAGAAGTTGGGAAAAACACTAATCTAACACACAGTCTCATTCCAATGCTTTTACAGTATAAACATGAAAGAACAGAACAATAGTATATATTATACAAACTTATATAATGAACAGTGGAAATGAAAATAAAAATTCAGTTGGGTTGATTTTAAAATAAAACATAAAGCGTAGCCTTGAGAGTCCATGAGTGATTTCCAGGACTGTGATTTGACAGTGAGAATATGAGCTTGAGGGATCATTACTGAAACATCTCAAAACAGAACATTTTAGTGGAAGTCCTGCAACAGGGGAGATGGTGAAATGCTCCCAGACATGTTTCCATTTGACAAATTGCTGATTTTCTGATTCCTGGTATGTTGTGATTCAACACAAGCAAATGAGTTCAGAACATTGCACATAATATAGACGTGAAGTTTGATTACTTTTGATCACTGTGTACGACTTGAACACAGACTGCACCAATTTTCCACTAATTAGATTTTTATGAACATATGCTCTATATGCTCAAAACACAGCTAAAGTTAGTACATAGTTGTAGGGAGATGGTAGCTGAGCCAAAAAGACAAATGTACCAGAGACATTGACAATGTCCACATCATGCAAATGACATTCAGTTTCCTCCCTCAGATCATGGACAGTGATCAGGTGCCTCTCAAACAGTGCTGTGTTAAAAACGCTATCTGCATACACTTTACACTGTAGTTTTTTTGTATTCCACTCTGAGTAGCATTGGTATGACAGGAGAGGTAGATCAGGGCCAGAGGGGATGCTTGGAGTTCTTGTAAGGTCAGCACATCACACACACACACACACACACACACACACACACACACACAGAGCAAAGAGAGACTCGACTTGGAGGTCACTGTCAGCCTTAAGGCAAAAGCAGAGCAGTCACTCAAGACACACAAAGGAAGTGTCTGAGTGTGTGTGTGTGTGTGTGTGCATACACATTCTTGTGTATGTGTGACCTGGTTTGTCAATGAGGCGGTGTTTTGAGCAGACACTATTGTGTGACAGGGACTGCTCCTTTTAGTAGCAGGTTACACACACGCATGGCTGTGCACAGAAATTCATACACACACACACACACACACACACACACACTCTACTCCTCTGTGTGCTACATGAAGCAGTCAAATCCTGGCCTCTCCGTTGCCACAGGCCCAGTTGGCTGCTCACGCTGTACATGTTAATGGGCCCAGGCCTGACCTATTGTGTTGTAAAGACAAGAAATTGACGGGAAAAAAAGTGGGCGCAACACATACAGATACTGAGACACACTTACAGAGAGACAGGCCACAAACATGAAATGCAAAAGTGTGAGTGCAGGATTTCTCGCATTTGGCATCAAAGTCAAAAAGAAGATCGTTCTTTTTGACTTTGAATGTTAGAGCCCATCACTCTAATTCTTAGTTACTTAGCTCCCCGAAAGTGAAGCCAAAACATCTTGTAGTATAGGTTATAAATCCCGCCCCCTCCATGTTAGCAGATGGCACAAGTAGTCACGGAGGCACCTGTAGATGTCTTTTAGGGAGTTGTGTGTAGAATAGGAACGTCGAGAGGAGATTACCCCGATACTGCGGCTCCTTCCCCGATCACTACTGCGCAGACTCTGACTCCAAATTACATCACCAGTGCAAGATGGCAGCGCCCGTATCCAGGATATTTTGGCTTCATTTTTGTTCAGTGGGAGGAAGTGGAGACACATCGTCCATCTTTATATACATGCTTTGTGCAGAAAGTGACTATATGGACACCTTACTTACCATCATTCCAGTAAGCACTTTCTTAGAAAGGCATGATGTTGTGCTTATTGTCAGAAGTGGGTGAAAATGTCCACAAATAGTTCAGTTCAGTTAGCTTACATTTGTTAAATACACATCTTCAGCACTCCACAATACTCCTTTACAATGTTTTTAAGTATAAATGTGATTAATATTAAATGCATTAATGTCTAGTAAGGCTAACCTGTGAAAAAGTAAACTACAGTAAAGGGTCACGTCTCTCCAAAAACAGTCAAAGCCTCTAAGTTGACTATAATTAGAAACAAAATGTTGAATTTCTTTAAACTAAAAAAGATAAGGATACAATAGAGCTAAGAGGCTTTAAAGCAGTTTAATGACAAGAGATGTGAGGACAACCCAACTGACCCCAAAACCCATTTATGGCACCATCTCGCATCAGGGCAAAGAAAAGCTCCAAAATGTGCAAATGGGATGTGTAGTGGTTTGATTTATGTCACAGAAGAAAACATGAAACTTAAGCTCATCTGGGGGGTGTCTGGGCAAAAGAAGTAAAAATTCCCAACACCACAGGGACTTGGATTCAGTCCCTGGCCGTGGTGCTTCTGGCACGGTCGGGCACTCCAATTACTTTTCAGCCAAGGGAATTTATGGCTTGAAAGCCAACTCACTTTTGGATTTTAGGACTGAAAAGTGGACTGCTCTAGGCCTTAAAGTAGAGCCAGCTACTCTGTGAACATGGGGAATGTTTGTGATTGTGGCCCTTACTTATGGCCCTTACACATGTCATGACACATTCTTGTCTGATGTCAGGCGTGTAATTGATAGCTCCTCTTCTCCTGTGCTGGATCTCTGTCTGTGTGAATGCTGAACATCAATGCAATATTGCAGCTCCAGCAATAAATAACTGCTGTTTCCGTGTACATCTTGGATAGTTGAAATAGTGCTGAGCTGAACTGAAAAAAGAGTTATGAGAGGAGTCCCTCATAGTATTTTTCCCCACTGTAAATTCATATTTCAAAGTTTTCTTCAGATGATGTTTTCAGTGTTCCTCAACAAGAGACCTGAATCATTAAATGATCCCACAGTTTTATGTTATGGCCATGCATTTTAATTATTTCAACTTTGTTTTGGAGAAATCATGTTTTTTTTTCTGCCAGTTTGGTATTTCAGATAGCTCTAAACACTATGATACCCGTGAGCCTCAGCTGCCATTGCCATGGTGAAGAAGCCAATCACAGGCCCAGATCCGTGCTGTAGCAAAACAGAACACAGCACTCTAAATGCCAAATTCAGATCCAGATTCCGAAAGCGAACTGATGAAACTGCTGAATGTATTTTCAGGTTTCTACACAATGTAAACTTCAGCTTGCTTGTCGTTGATAGCATGTTTCTTTCCAAAATGTCCCTTGGGATTCGTAGTTGACTTACTGACTCGCCTCACATTTCTATGTACACAATCTTGTACCTCTGACTTTATATCTCAGATATCCAGATATTTTCTAACACAGTTGCCCATCCTTTTCTATTGATGATTAAACCAGAGAGTTTATTGTCTATCTAAACCTTGGAAGTGCTCCAACTGTCATCTGTGCAGAAAATGAACCAGACTTTACTTCTGGAATCTTGGAATCCCAAAGTAACTCCTCCTACTCCACAACTCTGTATCTTAATAATAAAACAGCATTTATGAATGTTATCAACTGAAATACTCCAGAAAAGAACAAAATGTGCGCAACAATTCACCGATGGCCAAAAGCTGCTTTAGAGATCTGTTTTTTAAGGACAGCTCAGCAATTAGTACACAGGGAGATGCACATCTGCGATGTGATCTCACCATTTTCCACTTCCTACCTTCGTCTTTGAGAGATTAGGAGGTTTGGTTAGCTGTCTGCTGTGCGCTCTCTGAGGAGGCAGAGAGAGTGTGGCTGTTGAAAGAGAGGGTAATGTGTTGCTCTCTGTTGTAGTGTCCCCTATGGATAGGCCTAATGTATACCACACACGCACGCACAAATCATTCCTCCAAAGGACACATTAGCAGAAAAAAACTGATGTCAGGGGACAGGGCACTCCTTCTGTGTGTGTGTGTGTGTGTGTTTACATGTTCATCTGTGCATGTGTGTGTGGTTGATTATACACCTGAGTATGTCATGGAAATATTGTGATTGCTCTACATTTCCTTTCCTATTCACAGTGGCAATGTAACACCTGTTATGCAAACCACCACGGCCTGGATAAGCCTGGTTGGCGCCTGTGATCCCATGAATCACAGGCGGCACGTTTTGTTTAGCCATTCTGGCACTGCCCCTCTCTGACATGATTTGTTAATGTCATTGCTTGCCCCAGTTGGTCAGTGTCATACCAATTAGAGCAGCGCAGAAATGAAAACAAACTTCAAATCAAACTGACAATAAAAGTGTCAGAATAGTGGCTGCGTTTCTGTGGTGGAAGTTTCTCTTTAGTTCTCTCACAATCTGTCTGTCCTCTACACTCACACACACACACGTCAAGATTGTATTTCTGAGGGTGTGTAACTAGATTGTTTTAGCATGTGTCTCTCCGTCATCATGGTTGTTACTGTA
Organism: Oplegnathus fasciatus; assembly: GCA_003416845.1. Lineage (NCBI taxonomy): Eukaryota > Metazoa > Chordata > Actinopteri > Centrarchiformes > Oplegnathidae > Oplegnathus > Oplegnathus fasciatus. The sequence continues at coordinate 532,744 of NTHP01000070.1, read as the reverse complement.
ACGGTGCCCAGGGGACATAGTGGCTTAACACTAGCTTATAGTCCACTAGAGCAAAAGGCCGACATGATCTCACAGACTCATAAAAGAGAAAGACAGATAATGAAGGAGGGAGAGTAAAAGAGACAGACTGGCAAGTACCAACTGTAGCCCACTTAATTTGCAGTCTCTCGGTCTTGTTCTTTCTTTTTGCCCTATCCATCTGTCTCCACAAGATTTTTAAGGGGGGACAGTGACAAAACAAAATCCTCTGCCAAGAAAGAAAGAAGGGTAAAGAGTCTTGTCACAGTTTTACTCTTTGTCATTTTCTTTTCGTTGTCACTGAACCAAAAGGATTCATGTGTGTCCAGGTAATTGTCTTTGCCTGGCCTCAATCAGAATTGGGGGACGGTATGTTTGTGAGAGAGTGTGTTTTGTATAGAGAGAGAGAGAAGGAGGAGGGAGAGGGAGCATGCAGCCCTCTCCTCATTAGCATGTATGTGGTGGCCTGGCTTGACGCCTCATTTATGGTTTGCCACACACACACACACACACACACACACACACACACACACTTGGACATTGCCTTTTTAGCTGGACAGTGACAATTAACTACATACACACATACACATCCTCCCAATCCTAAGTGATGTTAGTTAACACGACAAAAACTCATGTTAAATGTTATTGCACTGTGTAAACTACCCATTTGTGTTAAAGTGAAAATGTTTTTAATGTTTTGGAGAATGAAGACATACTGAATAGAGTCTGACTTGCCTTTTCACACAATGAGAGGTCCTGCATGTACTGAGGACCCACAAATAGATTCTTCAGTTGGGTTAATGGTTCTATATATAACCATAATGATTCAGAGAACCGTCTGATTTTGTAAAGTAGCTCCAGGCCACATTTTCTATGTAAAACTGCAGTCTTAAGATCAGCCAAGATCACAAAAGGGCCTGGTTCCCAGAAGTGATTGATGCACTGCAGAGTCATACATTATATATTCTGCTGATAGTTTGTTTACTTAAAGTTATAATCCTTAAGGTTCATTACATCAAAAGAAGTTTTTAATAGGGCTGACCCGAATGGTTCGAAGGTTCTGCCATTGCCATGGTAATCGACGTCCAAATCATTATTCGAATGCTGCCATTTTTTTTTATTATATGCAAGCATTACCCCAAAAATGCCAAATAGCCCATGAAATATAGGCCCACATATGAGCAAATTAGTTTTTATGGGCTATGGCTGTAATTTATTTGATGTGATTATTGCACATTTTGTAGCCATTTTCGTTTTAAAAAAAAAAGGGAAATCCTCGAAGTCTGATTTTTGTCCTCGTCTCTCATTAGACTCCAGCGCTCCAAGTGGGGTCAAGTTGTCTTATTGACTTAAAAGTTACCAGTAGCTGCCGGTGGCCTTTGAGTGAATTAAATTAATTTCTCCAGTCTACAGCGAGCTAATGTTAAATAGTAAAGATGAAAAGGCAGCAAAACATGCTTTCAATTTTTGGAACAAGGTAAAAGTTTACAATGATGGAGTTAAATAATGTATGTAAACTTGCCACCGTAGGGACAGTGGTTACATATTGCACACATGCGCACATGTTATAGCTGCCCCTCCCACCCCCCTGTTGAAGCTTTGAATGTTTGCGGGTAATTCTCACTGAAGCTTCGAAGCCCCAGAAATAGTTTTCAGGACAGCCCTATTATACAGTTTATGGTGAGCTTTTTGTCAGCAATAGCCAATCAATGTAATGAAATGTTGTTATTTCCTCTTGTAGTTGTTACTGGTGGAGTCCACCTTTCCTGCAGGTACCCACACGGGAAACAATGCATGAATGTACTGTATGTGATGTGCAGAGGCGAAAGTAACGAATTACAGGTACTCACGTTACTGTAATTGAGTAGCTTTTTCGTGTACTTGCACTTTTTTTTTCAAAGTCAGTGATTTTACTTTTACTTAAGTATGTTTTAAAAGTAGTAAAGTAGTTCGCTACATTTGTACATCCATCCGTTACTGAGTAAAATATTTATTTATTTTTGCTTTAAATGAAATAAACTGAGCTAGAAAAAAGAACTGACTTGGACCAGACACCAATCAACACACCAGGGAAAGTCAGTGGTTAGTCATAAAGGTAGACATTTTATAATGTTTAATGGGTTACATTATGTGTTATGTGAGGCAGTTTGTGTTGGTAAAAATTAGGAGGCGATTATGTAAGGCTAGTTAAGTTTTTTTGTTTAACCATTAACAGCCGTTAAATTGCGCTCTTCAATGTAACCAGACTCCATTAACAAAAACAGTCATTTTACCTCGCAGAACACAGGAGTTGCTGGTCTACCGCTGCCTCATTACACGTCGTAACACACGTTAGTTCGGATCTGACCTTACCTTTTAAAACACAACACAATAACACAAACAAACTAACCGATCAAGGCAGCGGTAGACCATCAGCAACTCCCATGTTCTGCGAGGTAAAATTACTGTTTTTGTGAATGCAGTCTAGTGGCTTTGAAGAGAGCGATATAACTGCTGTTTCTGGTTAAACAAAGGATGTTACTCTTTAACAAATGGTCTATCTCTAGTCATTTTGACACCAAAACATGTAAACATAGGGCCCAGGTGTAAAAAATAACGAAGTTTCCCTGTCTTCTTTAGTCTTCTTTATTAAAACCACATGTGAACAGATACACCAGTTGCTCTTGTTCTGTTGCCTTTCTGGCCAAGTAGCTGCTCAAGTTTACTGCCTCCAGTCATCCATATGTGTGATTTTGAATATAACTGTGGGAGCTGTATTAGTAAGATATACTTACTGTTACCACCAAAAGTGTATTGTGTGAAATCTTAAGAATTAGGACTTCCAATGAAAAATCTGTCTGCTAACCGGAGCTGTAGCAGTTCTATAAAATAATTTAAGGTAAATGAGAGGCCAGTGTGGCACTTAAATAATTCATGTCATGACATGTGCTTTTCCATTTTTACAGCACCACATGTTGAACCATTAGATCTGTGCAAAAAGTTCCCATTCTTTTTGTCTCATGTACCCCCACAGCCCTATCAGATGAGATCAAGTACCTTCATTGACACTGCTTGTTATGTTACAAATGTGCTCATTCAAACTGATGTTATAGTTGATGTTATTTAATACTGTCAGTTAATTTTAGCTGTCTATTTTGACCTCACTTGCAACTACTGTAGTTTTCATACACATCGCAGCACACAGTGTTCAGGTATTACAGCTGACTCACGTTAGGTTCATACCTGTTCCTATCCGTTCACATTCATATCCAAACCTTGTCCATGCGACAGCAGTTGCCCCTCTTTTAGGTAGGAGCTCCTTATTTTGTCTTGGCTGCTCGGAGTCCTTCTCCTGTTCAGAATTACCCCGTTCTGTGTCATGTTCACTCTCCTCCATGTTTGTTTGTGTTGCCTTCATGCAAATTTCCTGCCTGTGTCTGTGCCGTGCCGAAGAATGCAAAGCGTCGTCCAAATGACTGTAAAGAGTGTGATTTGCGACACAACAAAATAAATGATAGAGCATAATATAAAATGATAGATGTTTTTCTATCGTCACACGATATATATATCGTCATATCCCACAGCCCTAACTCACGGTGGTTGGAGTGCAGTCTGCCATTTGACGCTAGTATTTACTGTGGCAATAAATATACTAGATCAGCCTCACACCAATTTGTTATCTTATTTGTATGTTCATTTTCTGCCTAAACACAAATATGTGGATATATTCACTTTTACCAAATCATAATTTTTTTAAATTAGCTGTGTTACTCCACATGCTTTCCACATACCACCTAGCAACTGCAGAATAGAACCGCAGTGACTTGCAGTGACTGATTTCTGGATGGGAATCACTGTGCATCACCATAATGTGTTTTGCAGTGGTCCACGCCTGTAGAACCATTTCTGGTAAATGTGAATATAAGGAGTCAAGGAAAGTTGGCCCAATCAGACATATGGCTCATTAAACCAGATATGTACTGTAGGCACAATATGCAACAGAAGGTATTGAGTATGTAAACATAAGCAAACCATTTGAGACTAGCATTACATCTGGAGATATTCTGTCTTCTGATTGCAGCCTCTTAGATATAATCTCCGCTTCACTCACTATGATCCCAATAACAGAAATGTTGTTTTCTTCTTCTCCTCTGTGCTGGGAAATGACATTAACCAACAGAATAGCAACAGCTAGAAATAACTCCTGGGTGGCTACTACTACTGTATGTAGTATGTACTCTTTGTGTGTATGTGTGTTTATTCATTTGTGTATGTGTTTATGTGGTTTGCATTAAAGGTGCAAGTAAATAAAACTACTAAATATCAGATATGATTGTATTTGATAAAAATGCCTTTAAATGAAATGTGTCATTTATTCAAACAACAAAATGAAATGCTCATGAACCAACAACTAAAATTTGACATAAACAAAAAGAAACCGTTGTCAGTTATGTCAGTTTAACTCATTAAACTGACAATGGTTGATGACTTATTCAGTCCAATGCACGCTCCACATTTTAAACTTAATTAATTCAGTTCACCATTTGAATGTTCTGAACGTTTGCACTGCTGCCTGATGTACATCTAAACTGTCTTTACATGAAAGTCCAACAGCAGTTGCTCCGATTGACTTGACACTCGTGTTATGAATCTTGAATTAACAAGTGGTTGTGACTGGACACACAGTCGTAGTGGTCACAATATCAGTGAATGAGTAAAAGTCCAAGCAGTTTACAATGTAAATCAACTGTATCAGTTGATTTGTTGTCTATGTTTAATAAATGTCACATTTGATAGCCTGTTATTTGATCAAAAATCATCATCTTTGTCATTTTCTCCTCAAATACATTTGGTGCAATAGGGCTTAGACTCCAATCTGCAAAGAGTTTTGGGTTTTTTTTTTCTTTACAAAACTGTTTTGCTCCCCTACTGTCCAAAAAGTAAGTTTGAGATGATTAAATCTGAGCAGGCGGTGAAGTGATTGTTGTGTCACTGCTATTGATCATCATCACTATCCGTTCTCTACATATGCTGTTTTGCTACAGAACAGGAAAACCCTTAATGTGTGTGTCGTTGTACCATTTGTAGTATATTGTATCCTACCCTTAAATTAATTCTTCTTCTACTTCATTTGTCAAGTTTAAAAAGCAATTACTGTCAAGATTTAGTTACTTTAACTTGTGATCATTTGCATTAAAATGTAAATTTTGCCATTATTGATTCATCCAGGGAAACTTTACGAAGCAGAGTAGAACACACCTACTGTGCTGCACATCTGGGGGTGACCAGTGTGGAAGAGTTCACGGGAAAATAGGCAGAAAGATAAAAAGTAGAGAAATAGACTGGAGAGAGAGGCCAAGAAAACAGTGAGAGAGAGAGAGAGTACAGAGGAAGCTACCTCAGGACACAAGAGATCTGTGTGCATGTAGGTGTGTGTGTCTGCCAAAACCAAGCCAAGCAGGGATGAAGAATGAGGAGGCACTGAAGGAGCCAGGTGTTCAAAACATACAGACACACATGCCCACACACACACACACACACACACACACACACACACGCTGTCTCTACAACAGCTGGTTGAGATCTAAGGTTGCACTTGTTTTGCGTGACAAGGTTACTGGGTTAAAAAAGGCTCTGCTGATTTTTCCACTGAGATGACATAAACTAGTCATTGCTAAAGTACACAAGGGGGCCACTGTCTGACCCCAAATATGTCCTGTTTCTATCACACAAATGTCTCTAGCACCCTTTTCAAAAATAATAGGAAGACTGCAGTCAAGTTTTGTTTTCAAGACTACATTTAACTTTTAATCTACAGAAACAAAAATTTAACAAGATAATACAATAATTACAAAGTAAACAAACCACAGAAGGGAAAATTCTCAATTAGTAATAAGTCACGCAACAGAATGTGCCTGTTGCGCTGCTGGCAGCTTGATATGTGTGTTTGTTTTTCCTCCATGGTTTGAGAAAAGACTAGTTTGGCTTTGCTGTTTGTCGTACTTCCAACTGTTCTTCAGTTCAGGCTGCAGCCTTGAGACTGTTCTTGTTGACATATTTCATAATGATAAAACTAAACAATAAGATGTAAGAAGCAAGCACTTTCAGTGACTTGTCCCTCGTTTGCCTCCAGCAACAAAACGTCATGATAAAAGTCAACTTGTTTTTCAACAGGAGGGTAACAAGTGGTTTCTTCAATATTGATTTCAGTAATCAAGGTGTTCAAAATGAACAGAAAATGTATCATAATTATGCGGAGCCCTGGAAGGAAGGTTTGGAAAAGAAAAAAAAAGATGTACTTTTGCAAGATCTCGCAAAACTTTTGCATTTAGGTCAATGTACTTCCGGGTCAGTTCAGCACCATGGAAACAACCACAACAATGGAGCGCACATAATTAATTGCAGTAAACGGATCAAAAGGATGACGAAATAACTACATCATGATGCCGATTTGTAAAATGTCTGAATTCATACTTTGTCAGGTCTGCCTGCAAGACCACAAGCAAACAACTTTTTAAATGCTTGTTTTCTAAATGGAGTTAGGATCGATCAGGGCAAAACAACGTCATCTAAATTAGGCATAAATACGGCAGCAACGTTATTATTTATACACATAGATATAACTATATCATGATGCGAGTTTGATGCCAAAAGTCTGAATTCATGCTTTGTCAGGTCTGTCCTATTATAGGGTACAGCATGACCATAACACTGAGCAAAAATCTGGACATTTCAGGGAAGATGGAGTGATGACCTCTGCATCTGATGCAGTCTGATGTGATTGTATTTCAAAATGACCTTATTAACAGATTTTTGCTCAGTTTTATGGTCACGGTCAGTACTTACAGGGCCTATGTACGTACTGTACTGGTATGATAGTACAACAGATTACACTCTTACTTACTTACACTGTACATTGCAGGCTGTAATCTAAACCGTTACAGTTGTAACATTTATTTATTTTCTGGTCATCTGCTTGGTCATTTGGGAATCAGCAAAAAAGAGGAGTCATGGAGGAGGATTTGGAACATTTCCTGCGGTGGGTTGCTAATGAATTCAACCAGGACCGCCAGGTCAGAGTACGCTCTGCGACCAGAGTGTCCCATTGTGCTGAGTATTCTCTTTTCTTATTTCCCTCCCTTATGTGAAAACCGTGGCTGCTGCCAAGCACTGATTTAATGTCTTGATATTTGAGGCCAATCTCAAAATAAAAGTCTATGAACCTCTCCCACAGGTGTGTGCGCTCCATTGTTGTGGTTGTTTCCATGGTGCCGAGATGACCTGGAAGTACATTGACCTAAATGAAAAACTTTTGCAAGATCTCACAAAGATTTCGCGAGATCTCATAAAAGTACATCTTTTGTTTGTTTTTTTACCTTTGATTTTTTTTTGTCCCTTCTGGGGCTCCGTATAATTACATTCATGTGTGCTGAGTGTAAAAAAAAAGCAGATCAGGAGCAACAAAGCCTCCTAAACATTTCATTTCTGGAGTCTTGGTGGCTTCCTTTCAGACCCTAGAACACTTCCAAGTCTTTGAAGCGCCAAGTTGTTCTGCTGGTTAGTCCCTCATGATGTGAATGCAGCATTACCTCGTTCCCTCAGGCACTGTGGGGAGATGCCAGGAGGCACCTAGCCATTTCACAGACTGAGTATTTCATTGCAAAGTTATTTTTACTCCATTGATCAGGCCTTTAAAGAATATTGTCTTGAGCCAGAACAACAAGCTCCTAGGCAATCATAGCCAAGCTTAACACCGTGTCCCCACTGAGCAAACTGGACAGCTGTGTCAGACCTTTTGACAATCACAATATCTGCCTGTGACCCATTTACTACAACACACACGCACACATACGTATACGCACGCAGAGTTTCATGAGTTACAGTTAAAGTAGGTAAGGTTTGGGATTTTCTTTAGGCTTAAAAGCAATATTCAGTCTCTCCTCTCTCTCCCGCTCTCTCTCCCTCCCTCTCTCTCTGTAATCCCAGTAATAATGCGTTCTACCATGGTGTCTTTGATATGGAGATTGACAGAGCAGGGCAAAAACACAGAATGTCGACCCAGAGACTTTTCCCAAACTCCAGAACAATGCAGGTGGATTTTGGGGAAAGCATGGGCCAGAGAAAAAGAGCTACCAAGAATGGGAACTCTTGGTGGGGTGAATCATTAAAGATCTTTTATGATGAGGTTATGCTTTTGTTGTAGACGAAGAGAAAAGGTTTTCGGATCAGCAGAGATGGAAATCTTGCCCAGCATGCTAATCACAGGGTAACGCTGCGTTCACACATAGCTGTAGCTCTGTGAGCACGTAATTTACTTACTCTGCTCTGACTGAAGAGTTGTGTTCTGACGTTGCCACCGCACTACAAACAAGGAACTTGTTCATTTCTTGTTGTACAGTTTGTTTCCCGAGTACAGAATAGTCTTTTTTTAACAGGGTATGCGTAGTTGAAACTGTTCTAATACAACATGGCGACCGAGCTGGCAAGACTGATCAGCATTGTGGTCCTTTATCTGCGCTGGAAGCTTCACCAGTGGAGCGTAGTAGGAAACAACCCTGTGCTTCTGTTTCTGTGGGCATTAAAAGAAGCGGGATTGGCCCCATTCGCAATGAGCAGCAGCCTATCACTGTCCCAGCTTTTGAGTCCGTACGTGTGAGTGGCCCATTAGATGTTTTAGTTCTTGTCTACATGGCTAGTATGGAGGTGTGGTGGTAATGATCCAACCAGTGTGTGTTTTTGAATGCTTAAATTAAATTTAAACAAATTAATGACTTAACCATCTCCATGTCAAAAAATAGCATGATCTGCTGTCTTATTTGGCAAACTGCAAATGACCACTTCTATAAAATGTATTGTACTGTAGGCATGCATAATGTTTTGGAGTGGTGCGCACTAACTTAGCAGTTGGAGAGACAAGCATGTAACTGGTTAGTCTCAGGATTGACCCCAGCAGCTGTTCATTAACACTGACATCACACTGAGACCCTGCGTGCTGCTCTGGAGCAGAACATGAGTGAAATGCCTGTAATCTCCACATAGCAGTTTTTGAAAGTTGGCAGCCTCAACAACAATGACCGGTAAATCTTTGAAAAGCAGTTTCCACAAGTCATTTAAGGTGATGTTAATCATGCTACCATGTTAATTGCATTGCCTTTTTGTTTAATTTAACAATCATCTTATCATCATAAATACTGGTCTCTGACTTCCTCTGTCCAGCCTCTAAAAGGGAAAGCAGTTTAACTACAGGAGTTGAACTAGTTACTTTGCAGATTCAGATTAATAATACAAACTACAATCAACAAATACATGATGATGTATTATTATTGGTTAGAATAAGACAAGTATTTATTGATCCCTAAGGGGAGATTCACAAGCTACCCAGCGGTGTATAAAGTAAATTAAAAATAGTCCCACCTTCACCAGCTGCAACATTAAAGTGATGAACACATTAATGCATCAATAATTATAATCCAATGATATCATACACATTATCCTGTATAATAAGTACTTTTACTTTTGGTACTTTAAGTATATTTTGATGTCAGTACTTTTGTACTTTTAATGAAGTAAAATTTTGAATGCAGGACTCGTACTTGTAACAGAGTATTTCTACACTGAAGTATTGCTACTTTTAAGTAAGTAAGAGATCTGAGTACTTCTTTTACGTCTGCCTGGTCAAAGAAGTACACAGTATGTAGCTCCTCAGTGTGGGAACACCTTTCTGGAAGATGCTTTTTGTTTTGTTTTGTTTTGGACTATAGCATGTGGTAATCCATTTAGTCTAAGACAAATGAATCCTTTACTGTAATCTGCTTGTAGTTCCAGTGAGTAGAGTGCTAACAATTTCATGTGCACAGAATGCATAAGAAATACACCTTGTACCAATATTTTTGGAAACCCCATATTGAGGAGCAGGTAGATAAAGGCATTATACTGTCTGATATGTCCACTCACTATGATAACATATTCAGTCTTTCAGTCCTGTCTTGGTGAGCTTAAACCCATCCGTTGGTAATGAGTAAAAGAAAATGTTTTCTTCTTATTAACAAATGCCAAAGACAAATAACAAAGACCAAAACCAACCATGAATTGATTCTACTAACAAGTACTGTGTGTGTATCCAAAGCCTGATGTATCTTCTCTGTGCCATAGAGCTCCATTGTTGTTGAAAAACTATTAAAACACCCTCACCCGCTGCACTGGGTGACATGTTCCTTCATTACAATGAACACACACACTGTAGTTTATTTTGACTCAATCACACATACACTGTCCTGCTGCCCCAAAATACTCACTGGAGCACCAAATGTGGATTAATCCGCCACCGAAAATAGTCCCCAACAAATGCTGATTGAGCAACGCTCGCTAAAATCGACAGTGCGTTGCTGCTTTAGAGATTTTAGAACAGTTTTTTAAAAAAGGAAACTCCATACTATATTTGTGACCCGTCTTTAAAGATTTTCGTCGTCTGTAGGAAAGAATGTGGTTAGAGCTAACAAGCTGTCATTGTTGAACAAGGAAGATATAATTATGAATACTTTTCTTACATGATTACTCATCTAGCAGTTTGTTCTGACAGTAGTTTTTTGGATTGCAGATGCTGATTTTCTTGGACAGAAGCTGCTGCTTGTTAATATTTCACAGGCATGAGTGAAATATTTAATATTTCAAAAATTAAATTAAATGTAGTCATGTAACATAATGATGTACTACTCATTGTTTGCCCAAGGAATTCATTCTTGTCAGGGTGAGAAAACCTCTCAAAGCAGTATTTTCACTGTCACAGAATAATAAAACTGCCCAAGGAATTCAAGCATTTTGATAATATTAATGACAACAACACAAATTCAGGCACACTTGTTTGAAAACTGATTAAAATGTCTCAGGGGGATCAATCCAGGTGAAGGACTTCCCATAGACGAGGGCAGTGCTAATCAATTCTACACAAATTATGAAGTCAAACCAGTGGACCATATCTGCTGTTTAATAGTGCCCACGTGTAGCTCTAATCCTATGTTGTTCTTGTTTCCCCAGCAAAAGCCATTGGGCTTTTTCTCTTTTTTTTCCATCTACAACATCACTCTAGGGGAGATAGTGGGGGTTGGGTATTTAATAGAAAATACCACATCCGTGTGATATTCTATCTCGGTGAAAGAAACAAGCCAAAAGGCATTCTCGTAAATAATTAAACAGAGACTTGTGTCATGTTATTTTGGATCTGTTTGCATTGATGATGTTAGCCTGAAACTGCAAAACCCCAAATGAATGTCAGGATGGGATATACACTAGATGGCTGGAAGGGACAAGACTGGCTGTGTGTTTGACATTTCTTGAGTGTGTGAAAATGCAATCGATATAGAGTATGTGACGTCTTTGAGCAGGGGACTACTGTGGAAACCATTTTGTTATTCCATTAAAAATAATAATGCAACACATTTATTTGTGTGTTTTACAGAGAAGGAGACAGAGCTGAAGAGAGTGTGTCGTATTGTCAGCGTCAGCATCTGTATAAATGCTCACCCAAACAAGATTGCAATTCTTTTCCTGCAAATGACCTAACATTGATTTTATATTTCAATTTCTCCTCCTTGCTTGCAAATGTGAGAGATCAAGAGATTTAGAAAGAGACATAACACATTTCTATCTGTAAAGCGGGCTGCCAAGGCAAGTGCTGTTAATGAACAGTGTGTTTTTTTTTTTTNTTTCATATCTTTGCTTTTCAACAACGAATCATTACTGCGTGCCAACACATTTCTATGGTATGCAAGGCCGAGTTATCTGTCTGGGTGAAACACACACAAAGACTCCCAAACACAAATACGCACATGCACAAACAGAGAGCGGGGCCATTTAGCATTCAGAAGTCACTAAATGCCAACTACATCGATACACAATTGATTTTGCACACTCTGTTTGTGAGTCTGGTCTCACAAAGGCACAACATATAGCCAACTCTGCCTGATGCACAGACTGACACCTCACACAGTTCAGTTTCAACAAACAATATCAGTGGTAGTGAAGATGCATTTATAGTGGAGTAGAGTGAAGGGGCAAAGATAGGAGAGAGATGAGGAGGGACAGGGAGAATGGGTACGTGAAAGACTGCAGACTTCTTCGAGGCACAGCAGCCAAAAAGCGTCCTGAATGAATAGTGTTCGTGCAGGTTTATGGCAGCAGCTCGGAATGTCGATGCTGTCTATGTGACTCTATTGGCATTTCCAACCCAGGAATTGTTCTTCAGTTGCTGTAACTTTGGCAGTCTCAAGCCACAACTTTTAGTCACATCATCAGCACACATCACCATACTTCATTGCTCAGTCATTTCCTTTTTTAAGATTTTGGTTTCTGTGGTTGTTGCTACTTTTATTCATTCTTCAGATTCATCATTCCTTTTTTTTCTTTTTGGTTGTGTTCTTTCATAGGTTCTCCAATGCCCTCCCCCTCCTGTCCATCATCTGTCACTGATCAGTCACATCCACAATCAGCCAATCCACATGACAACCCATTGTTAGGCGACATGGCTGAGCCAGACTCAGGGGAAGGGGAGGAGGAGGAGGAAGAAGAGGAAGAGGAGTATGCAGCCCGATTGTACTTACCTGTAATACATGGTAAAGGGATTTTACTTTGTTTCTTTAGCAACATTTTTTAGAATTTCATTTCTTTTTGAAATCTAAACTGGAATTTTACTGATTCTTTGGGTTTATATTTCCTTAAATCTCATATCATATTGAATACATTTTTTATTGTTAAGTTTAAATATAATGAACATTGGCACAGAATATAATCTTTCAACAGCTTTCTCCCAAAACCCGGGCTTTGTCTGCAAAACCCCCATTGGTCAAATCCTAGTTGTTTGTAAAAGACTGCATGTTTCCACTGCATATTATAATCCGCCTTTGGATTTGTCATGTGTAGGTCAGAGCGATTGGATTTTTTTGGAAATCACATTCTTCTGCACTTCCTCCCTCCTCTTAGGAACTTTTACGTTTCAATCTAAACATCCAGCTGCTGCAGGAAATGTGTTTTTGCATGCTCTGAATATTCAGATACCTGCTCATATTTTGCCATATTTTCTTCTCAGCTAGGCAGGTAGTAAAAGAAGACAGGTCAGTCATGACAGACATAATCATTTAGGTAAATTGAATTCATCCTAACTTCCACTTTACTATTTTCAGAGTTCCTTTCTGAATGTTGGATATTGCAGACTCCACCATAAGAGCCGGTGCTGTTTTTCATGTTGCTTGCTTATGATAAATGTTGAGATCATGACACTTGGCAATATGGAGGCTTGAACTTCTGATGACTTCCAGTGTGCTGTCAATGGTTGTCCTCAATAGATCAGACAGCCTTGGTGGCTCCATCTCCATCTGTTTCTCCCACCCTTGTTTGCTTTCCAACCTTCACTTACTTTAATGTCTGCCTCTGTGTCTTATCTCACAAAACCCTAAAACTATCTACTCTTTGAGAGCAACTATTAATATATTAGTAGTAGGGAAGGTCAATAATCTGTGAATTAAAAGAGAGAAATATAACCATGCCTGCTATTTTCCTGTTTGATTTTCTGTGCTTCTAGTGGGTCTTCGTATGATAAAAGCACTGTTTTGAATGTGTGATGTGGTTGTACATCTGAGCTGGTTTGGATTGACAAATGTTTTGCCGGTAAAGCGGGCTGATGTTAAATGGATCATGATGAAAGCCAAGTTGGGACACAGAAAAAGAGAAGTGCTGGAGGGACATTGTGGAAAGACTAGTAGAAATCCTACTGAAAGTATCACAGAAATGACCTGTTGAAACTAGATCAATATTCTGGGGTGATAGTGGAGTTTAATCAAATTCAGATCAATTACATCAGTCAAATCAAACTACTTGGTTTTGGTCAGGAACTCCCTAAACAGAAAATTTGGTATAAGACATGACATGACAGTTTTTAATGAGAAACTAACTCTTCATTAATGCAATGCAGACCCGGCGTGACGATTATTGGGAAAGGGGGGGCATTAGATTTTTCTTACAGCCTTACAGATATACAGTATAACGGTAATAGAAATAAAATAAATGAATAGCCAAGTAACATTTCTGCAATTTTCAAATTGTATGGGCTACCTTGAGCTAACACTTTTTTCCTGAAAGATCACAATGAGTATAACGAGTAATATGCAGCAATTTTGGCTTTTAATATTTGGATTTAATAAACACAGTATCTGCACATCTTAAAGCAAACACAACATACCCAGTCCAGGCTAAATTTACACAGTGAGCCCCAGAATATTTCTGACATAACAAAAGCCAATTCAATGCACAAGATTTGACCAACAGTCCTTTATGCAGCAATAACGCCAGTATGACTCAAATAAATTCAGAGTTACAATTTGGCATACAATGACATAACTCACCAGCAAGTTCTTTAACAGAGTGGGAGGCGACGTTTTTCCACTGAATGAAACCTTCTGAGTAAAATCTCCTTCCACTCATCTCTGAACTTTCTTGTCAAGTCCTTTTCAAATGCCAGCTGGATTAGGTGGGCGTTACTTTATGAAGCAATCTGTATCGCCGGTGTACTAAAATGGTCTTAAGCGTTGAGAATGAGTTCTCACAAAGTGCGGTGCTAGCCTCAAGTGTCAGTGCATGTTTGAGGACCATCAGCACACTTGGCATCGCCTTCAGTGGCCTCTGGAATTCTTTGACCAGTTGTTTAACTGTCCATTTTTTCCGCCATTTGGTGGAGAAGACTCTAACATTTGCAGGGAGAGAAAGTCCTTGGCCACTGTGAATTCCGACTCCACAATTACAGTCTTTGTTACATCCATTAAATGTTTCACTCAGGAAACATCCAGGAACGTTAGATCACTGGGATCCAGGGCTCGGAGTGCTCCCCCATCTCACCACGAACCGCATCAATAGCACCGAAGTACAACCTGTGGAGCTCCATTCCCTTGTTACTATCACATTGTTCTGTTGTTTCTCCAATTATATACTGTTGAAAAGCTGTGTTCACAGTGCGCCTCCTCTTACTTGGCCTGCCAGTTTCTCGAGTTACAGCATTTTTTCCAAATGTCCAAAATCTCTCTTTCACTGCGGATATCGTCAGTGCAGTCAACGAGGTGTACAGCAGTGTGTAGACCCATGTCTTCTGACTGGAGCAACCGGTTCGGTGGGTTGAGGAGTGACAGAATCTTGTGCATCACTTGAAGCTAGGTTCAGACGTGGCCTGTAGCAGCCCCGCTGCTTCAATTCACACGTCTGCCCTGTGGGTGCTACTGATCTCTCCAAGTAGCATGGATATGTCCTCAAATGACTTACAAATAACAGAGACAGTAGCAAGGTGCCCCGTCCACCGTTGGTCAAGGAAGCTTTTTAAACTTTCTCCCTTATAATGAAGTGCGACTGTGGGCTTTCTGCAAAATTTGTAAAGCAAGTTGCACACATTGAAGAAGTCTGTCACAGCCTGCTCAGCTGACAAAGCATGCACAATAACCAAATGTAACTGATGGTTGAAGCAGTGTATGTATGGTATGTCACGGCCTAATTTGTCCTGGAGAAGCTTTTGCACATTTCTTTGTTTCCCTGACATCAAGGAGGCGTCATTGTACACCTGACTCAGATTCTTTTCTGTTTTCACACCAGCTTTTGTTATTTCCTGAAAGATAGTGTTTGTTAGTGTGACAGCATCCCCCTGGTCGGCGATGGTGATGGTTAAAAGGCGTTCAGTGACTTCACAGGTTTCATTCACAAAGCGAACAACAATCGGGATGTTTTCTGTTCTCATCTGGTCACGTGTTCTGTCAACTTTCATGGTGTAGAATTTCTCTATTTCCCTCTGTCACCAAGGTGCTCATCGGTTCAATGATTTTGTTCTGAATGTCATGCCTGGTATACCTTGCATTATGAGGTATACTCTGTGCTATTTTGGCCAGCTCTTGATCCTTCCTCAAAATGTATTCAAATAAGGACAAGAATAATCCACCAGCCTCACCCATACTGACAAATGAATCGTGATCTCCTCTCAGTGGTAGCTGGTTCACCACAAGAAATTCCACAACATCAATAACTGATGACAGGTAGTGCCGATTGTGCATCAGCTGATCTGCATTGATGAGCTTGGCGATTTCTTGCCCCGTCAGTGTGGATCTTTCTTTATCCCTCCACATAGCTTCACACATCTGATGTTCTTTTGATGCAGCATACTTAATTAGTCCCTTAATTAGCCACTTTCCACAGCATGTTTCCAGTTGGTAGATCCAGTCACAGTAAAAGTGGTGTCTGAAAATGATGCAGGTGATTGAAACTTCCGACAAGAGTAGTAGAATGCAGCATCTGTTTGAATTGCATATTCCAGCCAATCTTGGGACGAATACCGTGAGCTTGTAAAAGACCATTTTTCCCCCTGAAAACAGCCGAGTATGGAACTTGCCTGAGTATTTCAGTGCCCAAATCGTCTGGGCCATGAGTGGTGTAGTTTGGAGCTTGAATTTCATGTCCATCTTGGAGAAGCTGGAGGCTAACAGTGGGGTGGCAACGTTAGTGACTGTTTTACTGGCATTTTTTGCTGCTTTTGCTGATTGTGCTGCAGTCTCTTGCTCTTTTAGCCATTTCGAATATGACAGCATTTGCATCAGTTCTTCAGCTTTTGTCGTAGGCTAGCCTCTAGCCTCACTATCTGACGTATATTTGCCCACGCTGTTGTATATCTGCCTCATGTCCTCACTCTCACGCAGCTACAGCCTTACATTATGGTCTCTGTTGGCTGGCCAATCATATTATGCTGAGTTCTAAACTTTTTTTTAACTTGAAAATATTGGATTACAATACCGCTAACTACTACTACTAATAACAACAAATTATGTAAATTATTATCAGGCAGCAGCTGTAGGGGAGGGGAGGGGACAAGATGCAGGAGTGGGGGCACAGAGGTCATCCAGGGATGGCCTGGCCCCCAACTAGCGCCTCACAGTGCTGGGTCTGGTGCAGTGTGCAGAAAATATTTTTCGTTCTCATTTCAACAGTGAGCACACCAAGTTTAGACAGCTGCCATTTTTGATCACAGTCCAACCATAAGAGCTTATTTGACTAGAATTTGGCAGGGTTCAGGATCTGCTCTGGTTGCCGCCATGCCTGCTCCTGGTGGCTCTCCACATGGAAAATGTTTGGCTGCAAGTTAAGGATGAAACC
Source organism: Oplegnathus fasciatus (assembly GCA_003416845.1). Classification (NCBI taxonomy): domain Eukaryota; kingdom Metazoa; phylum Chordata; class Actinopteri; order Centrarchiformes; family Oplegnathidae; genus Oplegnathus; species Oplegnathus fasciatus. The sequence continues at coordinate 515,578 of NTHP01000070.1, read as the reverse complement.
CTAGTCTGGCTGTTCGAACGACTGGGGCCATAGGGGCTCAATTTGGTTCAAATCAGAGTGCTGATCTGAGACCCGTTTGCCTGTGGAGGTTGACAAGCACCAGATGTTGAGCCATGTTGGCTGGCAAATGACCCTGGATCAGTCTCCTTATAGTAACTGAATTTGATAGAAAACAGGCTTTCATGGTTTCAGGAAAGGAACTAAGACAACCACAATTGGAGTCAGACTACACCAGGAGAGGTTGCATGAAAGGGAGAAATAAAGAGGGAGGAGATTTGGAAGGAAGGAGAGTGAGAAAAAGAACGACATCTGTATGGAGTGATGGAAATAGAGAGACAGACAGACGTCACCTCATATATACATTGCCATCTAAACATATCAGAAACAGCTCTGAAACTGGGTCTTGAAATGGCTAAAAGGTTGTGCATGTGTGTGTGTGTGTTTGTGGATATGTGTGTGGTCCTCTTTTCCCAAAGCAATTCCAGCCTGGCATAACCAACCAATGTTCAGCCAAACATCTAAAATATCACTCTCATTACTTCCTGCACTTTTTAGACATGCTTTTTTTTCTTTATTCGCTCACATCACTCTGTATCCGTCCTCAAGTTCTCTTTTCTTTGCACCAGTGATTTTGTGGGAAGTCAAGCAGTGAAGCAAAGTAGACGAGAGGCCTTTAGCTTATATTGTCTTGCACGTAAAGACACACACACACACAAATGCAAAAGCCAATCTTTTTTAAACTCCTTGTTTACAGGAGGAAGAAGCTGAGCAGGGAAAAAAGACTGTGAGAAGGGGGGAGAGAATCGGTGTTTTTCCTTTCCCTTCTTTACTCAGAACACATGTTTTTATTTGCTGTTTACTGGGACAACCAAGTGCTGTATGAAGCAGTGGGAAAAAGTACTTTTTTCAGTCCATAAAGGCAGTTCCTGAAAGTGTGCTTCACGGTTCTACATGGAAAATGGGTTTCAGGGTAGAAGCCACAGAAGATAAAAGCCGAAGAGATATTCCACACCAGGCACATTCATGCAAACTATTGTGACAGTGATATACAGGCAACATTTATGGCTGAGGACATAGTTTACCAACCTAAATTGTGCTGGAACATAAAGAAAACATTTTCTTTGACCACATGACCTCTATTTTTCAGGACAACAAATAGGAAATAGTTGTAATAGTTTGGCAATGTGGAATCAGGTGCGCAGTACTGTGCATAGTCTGTGTGCTGTATTGGTATCTTGGTGAGGTTTCTGTGAACCTGGCTGCACTGACAGCAGAGAGAAGGAACAGTTGTAAGTCAGGAATAAACAGCACAGTGTAATTTTGATGTCAAAGGGATTTACCTGTGCCGCTTGCCAGGTAGGTCAGTGGCTGATGGTGGAAGGCACAACCGTGTGTGTCATTGGTGCAGGCACAGATTGATCCTAAAAATCACATAATACATTTATAAAATTGTAAAGAATAAATATATATATAATTATAAGAATAATTTATGTTAAAATGAGAAACTGAGAACAGCAGTTTGGTGAATATTGGATGACTCAGGAAACTCAAAAAACAGAGTTTCCTGAGTCATGTGATACAAAACATGAGACTCGTAAAATTGGTTTTGTAGAAATGTAAATTATACTGAATTTACCATGTGAACTATTAGAGTACAGATAATTCCACCCCTCCTTAATGTTTATTTGCTCAGCCTTTACTATCAACGAGCCTTTATTTGGTCATGCTGGCCAAGTTATTATTTCAGACTGAGTCATTGTTTGAATATGAGCATGTATTTGGGAATTTAAGGTACTTATGCACACATGAATGTAGCCAAATCTAAGCTGATGCAATTCCATTAATCAAGTAATGCAAACTACAGGTAACTGATGAAATAATTAAATATTTGTGTTTCCTGTCAAGTTGTACCTGCACATGTGGTTATTGTGTGAGCACTTGTTTTTTCCAATTAAAACAACATTGTAGAAATATCCGAAGAAAAATTAGTTCACTTTAAATATGGATATCTTCTGCACTTTAAGAATAGAATTAACTAAACCTATCTAGTATTGTAGTACAGTGTATTTTTGGAATATATAATTAATTTAAAAGGTATTTGTCCAAAATATATGTTGAAGTTGGTTGTGATGTCTTGTTGTGATGAGGACATATGATTGCTTGCGTATCAAAGCTAGTGTTGAAACGGCCACATCCTTTTAAGAGTGTAAAAGAAAGATATGTAGATAGTGTGGAAGAAAGAAAGGTGCTTGCTGCTGTTAAGATAAAGCCTACTCTAAGAGTGTGGTATGAGAGTTGTATCTATGTACGTCTCCATGCAATTGGAAGCCAAATGTTGCCTGACAACGGAAGAGTCTGAGCTGGGATGTTTATCTCCCTGTCTATCATTCACACACAGACACATGCACTCACACACTTGCACAAGTTTCTTTGTCTTTGTTTACAGTAGCAGGCTGAACAGTGAGCCTTTTGTGTGTAAGACAGGGTGGGACACAGACACTGTATTATTTTATTCACACTGCTGCCTCAGGCTAAGTCTTCCTCTTGCATTCTCCTTGTAGTCAACAGCACTGCTGTGTTGGTCAGATAGACAAAAATGTTTTCACTTTGACAGACAAATTCCAAGATGAACATAAACAAACGTGTTACATTATTGTTGATGGGGACAGATCATCACTGAGATGATTTTAGAGAGACATTTTAGACTGCTTGTCTGGCTTTAAAATCAATTTTCAAACCATCTGTGTAATGCATGTCAGTCTCTCAGAATGAGAATGGTTATTTGTCTTATTATTGATGACTTATTCTGGATCAAAAATTCTGACACAAAGCTAGTCTTTCATGATCCTCAAAACAGCACTAGTAAGGTCGAATTCACATGTTGCCACCGGAGGCTATTGTGATTTAGTGTGGCTTATTATAATTTAAATTTAATTACTATTTGCAAGTATGACTCTCATCTCAGGTTATCTATATTTTGACAAGTGAATTGCAGAATTGCAGGTGCATATAAATCCTCATCCTTACTGCTTGAGACAAACTGTCTCAGCCATATATTGTGTATTGATAACTTACGAAAATTGAAAAATTAAAAGCATTGAATGTTACTTTTAGAAGGGCCATCTTTACAATGTGGAGAAATTTTACTTTTTTCCAATCAACTATTAGCTGTGTTAATTGTTTTAACCCAGCATTGGCATTTGTTTTCAGACAAGTGAACAAATATGGTGTAATAGCTTGCCACTCCTCAACACATACAGTCTTTTTCCCCCCGAGAGTGAAAAGACGCCAAAAGCCCTCCATCGTCCAGCCTTTAGCTGCCTCAGAGACGCCAAGGCTATCAGCTCGAAGCGGAAAAGGCAACAGAAAAAACACAAGTTTCTTTGCAAACTGTGGGATGACGCCAAGGCTTATTAACAATGTCTATACTGAAAGCAAAAGGGAGGTCAGACCGAGGCGGAGAGAGAATCACGAAAAACACTTAGTGCTTTTTACTTTGGGACCAAGTAGGCAATTCTCCTCAACACCAGAACTAATCAATGAGCCATTGAATGAAAGAGAGGAAGGAGAGCAAGAGGGAGAGAGAGAGAAAAAACATATTTTTCCTCAACACCAGACCTAATCAATGATTGCAATGAGAGGAAAGAATGGAGAGAAGGAAGAAAGAAAGAAAGTATCCTTCTTGACATGTGAATGAATCAATGAGATTTCGATAGAGAAGGATAGAGGGAGAGAGTGGGGACAAACTGCAAAAAACATATTTGAAAGAATATTGGAAAAGAAGAGAAGAGAAGAGAGGCAATCATTGATCAGGCTAATGAACCTCAGGCTAGTGGCTGGTGGCTGGGATTTAAGCCTCTAACACACACACTTGGAAAAAGGCCACGAACACACACAGCTCACGTCTGAGGCTGATTACAGAATGGAGTCACTTAAGTAAATCAAAATGTTGTAGCAGACTCTACACAAAGAGACAGGGAGACAGAGATAGAGGCAGACAAAGAGATAGTTTGGAAGATAGAGGGTGAAGAGAAGAGTGTGTGTGTGAAGCTGGGGCACTGTCCTGACTATGAAATGAGACACAGATGGAGGAATATTTTGAAATGATAAACTACAACCCTTTTGTCACATTTTAATGCAGCTTATATTTTATATACAAGTTAAAGTTCTTCTTATTGGTATTGATTTGTCCTCATCCTTGGTGCTAAAGTCTCATTGCTCTGCATTTTTTCAGCTTAGCACTGCTTTCAGAGATTTGCAGGGCTTAATTGTTGTGTAGCGAAATTGTATAATATGAGCAAACTAACATGATTTTTTTAAAAAGACAGTTTTATGCTCTCCATAAGCAAACAATTTTGCAAAGAAAAGGCCAATCAAAGGAAGGTTTTTGATGTCCATATCACAAAATGTGTCAAACATGATATTTTAAGATGGATATGCTGAATAAATAATACTGCTAACCGATCAAATACATATGGTGATCATGTCCCTCTTGCATTCTTGATGTAATTTCCAGAAGCACCTTGTCTATCATTTCAAATTAATCGTTTCTCAAAGTGCGCTTTCCACCAATCGACGGTATCCCCAGCCAGGATCAGTAGTTCTCCTCCCCTGCTGAACACAGCCTGAGCCAAGCCCTGCTTTCCCTTCCTGAGTGGTCGGTTTGCCGGAACTTCCTTGAGGCCAACTGAAAGTGCTTCACCATAGCCTCCACAAACTCCTCCCACACCCAGGTTTTTTTTTATGTCATATCTGAGCCAGAGTAAATGGAACCATGGCTATGTTATTTTCACATCTTTTAAATGTATTTGTCCATGATTGCAGTCTTCTTTTTCTTTTTGTGATATACCAACAAGTTGTCGAACCAATATTGTATACAGTATATTATAATATAATAATATTCTTTATTTCCTTCTAAAATTACCCTTAAGAACCTTACAAAAACATTTCTTAAGCACTTCCTGATCTGCCACCTCTATGCTTACATTTAGGCAACTGAAACTATACTTAGTTAAGGTTAGGGAAAGATTGTACTCAAAAGAAATAACATTGACTGCAGTCTCCTGTGTCAAAGTCGGGGGATTTGCGTGCCCAGCCATCCACCTCAACATCCAATGCTTCTTTTGGCAGTACGATACACCACGATACTGTCTCCTTTTCCAGTGATCATAATCATCTGTTGTGTCATCAAATTCAAGGTTCAAGTGCCCAAGGGTTCATTTATTTGTCATTAGTCCCTTTATGCTACACACAAAAAACACAACAACAACAACAAAAAAATCCTATTAATTATGGTGGGGTGCAGAGGATGAATTGAGCAGTCTCACAGTCTGAGGAAAGAAGCTGCTCTGGAGGTGGTATGAGAGTGGATACTTTTGTATCGCTTGCCAGACGGCAGCAGGGTGAACAGTAGGGCTTAACAATTAATAAAAATATTATCGAAATCACAATATTGTCAACTGCAATATCCAAATCGCCGGAGTTGCAATTTTTTGATAAAGGTAAAACGTGTCACAACACACCATTATAAATGAAGCATTACAGAGATGTCCCGACATACAAATCATATTCTTCAGATGTAAGGGAACGCGCTTGCTTGGTACAGACCCCAGCAAAAATCACATCATCATCATTTTTATATTTTTTTCAGTGAAAATGAAATTCAAAAATTCCCACACATATCGCAATTGCAATATCTGTCAAAATAATCGCAATTTGATTTTTTTTTTTGCATCCTGTTCAGCCCTGTTGAACAGGTTGTGGCTGGGGTGGGTATTGTCTTTTATGACAATTGCTTTCACTTTTCTGTAGAAGATTGTCAGTATTCTCATGACTGCAAGAGGTTGCTTGTCAGAAAATGCAAACATTGGTTTTTTTAAGCTGCTTGAAGACAAAACCGGTGTACTGTTTATTTGATGAGGACATGACCCCAAGGGGAAAAACCCCTTTGATTTTAATGGGTCCCTCATTCTGTCTTCTAGCATCACCTTCCTGACAAACTTATGAAATGGCCTGGCACTTTTAGTGTGGTTGTTATTAAGATTCAGCTGTATTTGAATACAATATGTTTCAACTGATACTCAACCCAATAAAGCAAATTTCATTTTGAGAGAGTATTGGGGGAGCAAAAAATGGAATGTGATGGAAATATAAAAACAAAGAGTAGGACATAGGTAAAAAAAAATCTTGGTGGCTTTGAGGACAAAAAAGGATAGAAAACAGATGAAAGAGTAAAATAGAAAAAGCAAAGGAAGACCCAGTGACTTAGAGGAACACAGTCTTCCATATTAATGACTTGGCCAGAGCGAGAGAGTAGAAAACGGATAGAGGGAGGGAGAGAGAGAGAGAGAGAGAGAGAGAGAGAGAGAGAGGCACCAAGAGCTGACTTGGCAGGAGAAAATGAATGAGAGAATGAGGGCGAGAGACAGAGAGGGAAGGGAGGGTGGATGGAGGGTGGATGAGGGGTCAGTGCACTGGTGTTACAATAAGGAGAGAGAAATGTGGAGGACTGATGAGAGGCTCTGAAAAGGCTGCAGCTGCCTATACTAAATAACTAAGTGGAAGAGAGGATAGGAAAGTAAGAGAGGAGGTCAGATGAAGAGGCTGGTTGGGGTGGGAGGGCGGTGAGGGGAAAAATAGACATATGGAGGGAGAGAAAGAAAAGATGGAAAAAGAGCCATGCCAAAGTTGGAGGGGAGAAGAGGAAGTTTCTTCTGTTCAAATTTTCTGTTTGTTCAAATCGATTTAGTAAGAGGAATAGAACACATATTGGTACTTTTTTCTACCTCATGCTTTATCTCTTTGTTACATCACTATCGCTTTCCCTATCATCAGTAAGTCCCCTCCCTCTCTTTGCTTTTCCATTCTCAACCAAATGAGCTTCATTGGCACAAGTCCAAGGGCCCTTTCACACCTGCCTCGTTTGGTCCGGACTTTCTGACTTTTTAGTTTGATCAGAAATAAAATTACAGGAGTGAAAGGAGAGGAAGTGGGGAGAGGAGAAGAACAAATGTTTCAATATAAGTATCATTATAGCGGCAACAAAATGAATCTGTTCATTCATTTTTCTCCATTCATTCAAACTGCGATAGAAGGCTCCCCGCTGAATTGACAACTTGCTGATGTCAGACGTATGCCTGTCTGCAAACCAATCAATTACAGGTATAGGGAGAGGCAGCTAACGTAGGTGATGATGACAGGCCATAGTATGTCATGTATAGTTCTTTAGTGCGCTTGCATAGTTGCAATGTGAAACCAAATCTAACCGGATAAAATATATACAGTGTAAGAAAAATTCAAAACCTTGGTTCAGGCCTTGGTTCGGACTTTCACACGTGAAAAGGCCCTGAGTTAGCTACATTACACAGCAATGAAGCACCTGATTCAAATCAACCATTTTGAAAAGTCATCCTGTTGATGCATTCAGTTGCTACTAACTTTTTTAATGTAATACATCACCAAAGTCACATTATCCATTTTCACATTGTTCTTTTTCTTATTGTTTGTTCTTTGATTGAAAAAAATAAAATAAAATTTGCTCGTCAAATTTGATAAATTCAAAGTTGCTGGTGTGACAGAAACTGGTTGATGGAAATTAAAATTCCTTTGAAGCTAACCCTAACAGCAGAATTAAGTTAATATTCACTTCACTTCACAGGGGGAACATGTTCTAATCTGCTTTATTCAGTATATTAAATGAAGGCAAACTGTGCGTGTGTCCTTTGAAATTACTCAACCTTTTTAAAAAGTACAAGACCATAGGAAGCTGCTAGACCACTGGTAACACTATAACACTACAGGTTTTACAAAAAAATGCAATTTAAAAAAAAAATAGAGCTGACCAAAAATCAGCTGAAACATCAGTATCTGTAAATTCTAATTCCCAAAGAAATGGTGTTGGAATCAAACTGAAAATTACATTTCCACCTGTCTCACTCAAAGAGAGCCTGCACTAGATTCACTGGCCATTCTGTTAGACGCGCCTATTCATTTGCCAACGGGGAAACACTCGACCGTGGTGTATCTTCATCACTCAGTAAGTCAGGGGCAGGCTTTCCCGTTTATAGGGCTGCCCCGCTTTGCTGCAGTCCAGGCAAAAAAGATCCTTCCTGTACTAATCATTGATAGAGTCAAAAAACAAACATGCTTTTGGATGAAAATGTTATATATCACTTTAAAGTGCCGGATTTAGTAAATAGGCAGCTGTGTTACGATTATGTTTAAAACTTTATTACCCATAAATTCTGTGCACCGTAGTGAATAAACTAAAGGTTTTTAGTATGTGAGGAAGACATAGTGGAGAGGTTCAGCTGTTATTGGTCCAGCTGTCTTTGGAAGGATTCCCTCACACATTGCTGTAGACGAATATTGAATTTCATTCCTAAAAAGGACTTACCCTAAAAGTAATTGCCTACAAAAGGTGACCTCTGTGCTATTTTTCTTGTCTGTGAAAAGTCATTGTAGGCTACAAACAGCACTGAAATTTGATTCTATTTGTATAAAATTGACACCAACTTAAACTGAGCTTGCTTGCTATGTTGTTGGGGCCCCACCCACTCGACAGCATCTGCTGAATGTCAGATTTCATTATTTCTGTGATGGAGGCATGGTAATCATGCTGTGCATTCACAACTAAAATACAAATATCAGCACAAATTAAAGGTTTAACAAGTAGGATTTTCCTTAAAAACAACGTACAGACTCAAACGAAAATAATCCCTCTCAATCATCAGTTAAGACCCACTAGAAGTGTGTGGTGGTGTCTGTATCTGCAGAGACCCTGCCCTCTGCCTGGATTTTCTTGTTTTGCTGAGTTCAGGACATTTCTGGGCATCAACCTTTGGCAGTGGTGTGTAGCCCCCAGCCAATAACAGCATGCAGGGTGTGAGGTGCGGGACTCTATAACAACGTAGCGACCAGGTGCCAGATCATAAGCATGTGGGACCACCAGAAGCGCTGCGCTTTGAGCCGGGGAGGAGGGGCCAACTTTGAATGTTGTGTTTTCAAACAGCAACCAACAAATACCACTTGTTATACCTTTAAATTATAACTAATATTTCAATCAGGAAATTGGTTATTATGTCAGCTGTGTGTGTGTCTTTTTGTGTTTCTTTCTTTTAATAAAATATAGACTAGTGTAGTTTAAACTTTGTTAATTACATGAAGTGAAATCCCTTCCCAAGGGCTGCTTGTGTGTAAGAGGATTACTGCGACGCTAACACTGCCGTTAAAATGGTCTAGGCGTACTAGCTGTCAGTTTTGGCTGACTTGTTGTTGTAGAAACACTATGAATTGCTACCCTTTCCCTCTCACACTCTTCTGTTACCCTTCTTTGCTGCATTATGTTTTCAGTTCATGTGTTCTCTTCCTCTCTTCCTTCTCCTTTCACTTTACCTTAATACCTTCATGTGCCACTTTTTGTTTTTTACCTCATCTGCAGATGACCTGAGTGCCAGTTGAAATTCTTAGCAGAGGATCAGTGCTGGTTTCCTTATGCTAAGTACTCACATGATACCTTCCCTTAATCAATTCAGATTTTGCAATTCATCCAGTTTACAGTGAAGGTATTGAAGGGTCTCACAGCTCTCAGGGAGTTTCCTCACTAGTTCAATGCCTTGTTTTCCCCTTTTCAAGCCATGTTACATTTCCAATGTGGTGTTTTTATTAATAATAATATGGTTCTGGTGTAATGTACCTTTCATACATAAAATGTATGAAAGTGCACTGAGTTAAAAAGACAGGTAAACAGATGAGATGAAGAGTACAAAAATACATAAAAAGATAAAGTATAAAATATTGTGCTATAACAAAATATACTGCAGTACTAAGTAAACACAAGTGGAATAAAATGGTTATTTTAAGCAGTCATATAAAAGTATCCACAGTGCGCGCCTTCTTAATATCTTCAGAGAGTGTTCCAGACTTTTGAAGTGTAGTTAATGAATGCTGCATCATGCTTTCTTCCTGATGTGGTTGTGAGTGACCAATAGGCCAGCAGCAACAGAGGACCTGAGGGCTTGTGAAGGGCTGCTACCAGAGAATCAACTTTGAAGGCCAGTCCTAATCCATTAGGAGCTCAAAAATATTGTATATTCTAAAAGTGGCACAGAGCCAGAGTTTAGCCAGGACTAATATGATATACTCCCTCCTTTTTTTCATTAAAAGTCTGGCTGCAGAATTCTGAATAAGCTGAGGTAGACCATCAATGAGAAAGTTCAGTGTGCTTGAAAAACAGTGTAAATGAGTCTGTCAGAAGGATATTTGCAATGAAGAAATCTACCTTACTAATAGAAAATACATACATTGCACACAACTCAAAGGGAGATGGTTGGAGAGGAGAATTTAGCACACAAAGCATTGACACTGATTCACTTTGACACCAGAGAATCAGAATCACAATCAGAATCAGCTTTATTGGCCAGGCATAGATATAAAACACTAGATGTGGCGTGTCATAATGACTTGTCATTACGGGATGGAACCACACGGCAGCCATCTTACTGGGTCCAGTTTTAAATTTGCTGTAATTGGAACCTATAGTGAAAGAAGGTTATGTTGTTATGTTGTATTTTTCTACCGATACACCAATACTGTTACTTTTTATTCAAAGTAATGAGTGTAAGACAACTGTGCCTGTCCAAAAAAACAAAGATTCTGGTAGAATTTTGATTATTATACCTCCAAGAGAACAAATCATGCTTTCAATCATGAAGATAATCTCATAATTGTGCATTTATATTGCAGACAATGATTTTATTTTTTCAATTTTGTCTGAACTTAACAGGTAATGTAGCGTTAAGTGTGACCCCTCGGCCTCGAATAACAATATGTTGGCTGATTGTGTGGTTGGTTTGTGTTCTGTGTTGCTGTCCAGGATGTGGCTAACGTTACTGTTGTGTTGATCTGCCTGGGCTTCACTTTTTGTGTAGATTGTAACGTAGCTGGCTTGTTGGATTTGTCTTGAGATAACGTTATTATGAAATGGGATTTAGGAGTGAAGACGAGCTCTTCTCCTTGTCGTTAACATGTTGTATGTTTACATTTGATTTGCTGGAATCAGCTGCTTAGCGGTCAAATGTTAGGGTAATATTACTTTCTTATAATGTTAACATTACTAAACGTTGCCTTTGAGCTCTAAGTTAGCGTGGCTAACATTAAAACAATGTTTGCCGGTTATAACTTATCTGTTTAGGTGACAGATCAACGCTGTTGAGAGCTAGAAATCAGTAATAACTTTGACGTAGAACTCAGTTGGGCCTTTACTTGGTAGCTAACGGTAAAGTTGCCTAGTTAACTAACTTTTTGTAGTTTTAGTTGACCCATATGTGCAAAATAAATCTCTTATCTACTCATACTGACATGTAGAAAGTGATGCCAGCCTCGCTGGTCTCTTTGGTTCTTTTAATTGTGCAACTAGGTGCTGCACAGCCGACAAGCATAGTTGCTGCCCATAGGTGGCGACTGTAAACAAGACTGAGGTCAGATGGCGGACGGTCATCCCATGAGTTATGACATAATGTCACATTTGGTGCTTTATATCTATGTGGCCAGGTATGTGTACACATACAAGGAATTTGACTCTGTACATACACAGAAATAGACATACATACAGCTTAAAACAAGAACAGCAAGCTCGACAAGGTAAACATAAACATGAAACTACTATGTATACTATCTATCTCTATCTATCGCTATATACAGACAGGTGACAAATTAAAGGAAAAACCAACATAAAGTGTCTTAGTAAGGTGTTGGGCCACCACGTGCCATCAGAACAGCTTCAATGCTCCTTGGCATTGATTCTACAAGTCTCTGAACTCTACTGGAGGGATGAACACCATTCTTCCAAAAGATATTCCCTCATGTGGTGTTTTGATGATGGTGGTGGAGAGCGCTGTCTAACACGTCGGTCCAAAATCTCCCATAGGTGTTCAATTGGGTTGAGATCTGGTGACTGTGAAGGCCATAGCATATGATTCACATCATTTTCATAGTCATCAAACCATTCAGTGACCCCTAGGCCCTATTGTCATCCTAGAAGAGACCACTCCCGTCAGGATAGAAATGTTTCATCATCGGATAAAGGTGATCACTCAGAACAACTTTGTACTGATTTGCATCGACCATTCCCCCTAAAGGGACAAGTGGATCTAAACCATGCCAGCAAAATGCTTCTCACCTATATGGAAGCATCTGCATTTGTTATATTTCCCTCATTTATTCTTTAATTTGTCACCCATCTGTGTCTCTCTCTTTCTCTCTCTCTTTATATATGTATATATATATATATATATATATATATATATATATATATATATAAACAACAATGTAGTTTACAATAGTGCAATGGTGCAGAGTGCAGAGGATGCTGAAATAGATATGATTACTGTAACAGGTTGCTTTATATGCATGAAGTAGGTGGATATGACAGTATATACAGTATACACAGCGTGCATACGTTTGTGTTTGAGTGATGATATGTAGAGTGTGTATTTAAACAATGAGAATATATTATTTACAGGTATTTACAGGTATGTTTGTGTCACAGGGTTATTGCACAGGGATTGTTCCTGACACTGGTGTTAATTGTTCATCAGAGTGACAGCCTGTACAAAGAAACTGTTCATGCAGTGATGTTTCCTGCCTGTTTCCAGCTGTTCAGCCTCCCGTCTGTATGCAGACTCGTCACTGTCCTGGGTGAGGCTGCTGACCGTTGTGTCATCTGCAAACTTCAGGAGTTGAACAGACGGGTGTCCTGAGGTGCAGTCATTGGTGTAAAGGGAGTAGAGCAGTGGGGAGAGCATACACCCCCAGGGGGCGCCAATGCTGATTGTCCGGGTGCTGTATGTGACGCTCCTCAGCCTCACCTGCTGCCTTCTGTCTATCAGGAAGTTTGTGGTCCACTGACAGGTGGGGGCTGGCACAGTAAGCTTGGTGAGCGCAGAATTTCTGGGATGATGGTGTTGAATGCCGAGCTGAAGTCCACAAACAGGATCCTTGCATATGTCCCTGGGGAGTTGAGGTGTTGCAGGATCATCCACTGACCTGTTTGCCTGGAAGGTAAACTGCAGGGAGTCCAGCAGGGGGCCTGTGATGTCCTTCAGATGGGCCAACACCAGTCTCTCAAAGGATTTCATGACCACAGACGTCAAAGCGGAAGTCATTTAATCCTGTGATGGAGGGTTTCTTGGGGACCGGAATGATGGTGGAGCGTTTGAAGCAGGAGGGGACTTCACACAGCTCCAGTGATCTGTTGAAGATTTGTGTAAAGATGGGCGCCAGCTGGTCAGCACAGACTTTCAGGCAGGAGGGTGACATGCTGTCTGGTCCTGGTGCCTTCCTGATCCTCTGTCTCTCTGTCTCTGACACACATCCTCTTCACAGGTCCTGAGTGTGGGTGGGGGGTCAGTGGGGAGGGTTGAGGGGGTGGCAGGGGGTGTAGGTGGTTGTTTGGTGTCGGATCGGGTGAGTGGTGTGAATGTGTGATTGTCAAACCTGCAGTAAAACACATTCAGTTGATGGTTCTCCACAGTGTGGGGGGATGGTCTCCTGTCGTAATAGTCCTTCAGCCTTCAGGCTTCTCCACACTGATGCAGGATCGTTGTAGCTCCTCTTTGCTACTCTGATCTCCTTTGTCAGTGTGTTTTTGGCCTGGTTGTACAGGATTCTGTCCCCACTTCTGTAGGTCTCCTCCTTGGCCTGACGAAGCTGCCTGAGTTTTACTGTAAACCAGGGTTTGTTGTTATTGTATGTGCAGAAGGTTTTGGTTGGCACACACACGTCCTCACAAAAACTGATGTACGATGTCACAGTGTCAGCGAGTTCATCCAGGTCGGTAGCTGCAGCCTCAAAGACACTCCAATCGGTGCAGTCAAAGCAGGCCTGTAACTCCAGCTTTGCCTCTTTGGTCCATCTCCTCACAGTCTTTACCACGGGCTTAGCAGGTTTTAGTTTCTGCCTGTAGATTGGGATGAGATGAACCAGACAGTGATCGGAGAGTCCCAAAGCTGCCCGGGGAACAGAGCGATAGGCGTCCTTAATAACAGTGTAGCAGTGGTCCCGAATGTTTGTATCCCTGGTGGGACACTTGATGTGCTGTCTGAATTTTGGAAGTTCATGGCTGAGGTTTGCTCTGTTAAAATCCCGAAGAACAGTGAGCAGAGAGTCTAGATGTTATTGCGCCACGTTTGTTATCTGGTCAGCCAGGTGTTGTAACGTCTCACTAACACAGGCCTCCGCTGGGATGTAAACACCGACCAGAATAAACGAGGAAAACTCAGACGGTGAATAAAAGGGTTTACAGTTTATGAAAAGAGTCTCTAAGTGAAGACTGCATGATTGCTTCAACTGTGACATCTGTACACCATCCTCCTTGTTTTCGCCGATAGCTCCGTTACGCGGTTACTCGGAGGAGTTGGAAGCCTGGTTGATAGAGTGTACTATATGTGCTCACCAAGCCAGGTTTCAGTGAAGCACAGGGCAGCAGATCTGTAAAAGTCCGTGTTTGCTCTTTTGAGGAGCAGCAGTTCGTCCATCTTGTTGCCCAGAGAGCGGACATTCGCCAGATGTATTGACGGGAGCGCGGTTCGTAATCCCTGCTGTCTCAGTTTAACGAGCGCTCCTGCTTGTTTCCTACGTCGGCATCTCCGGCAAATCCCGTAGAGAGCTGCTGCTTCTCTGACTAAAAGCTCATAAAACTTTCCGATTCAATGAAAACCGGAGAAAAAGTTTGACCAGCAGATAGTCCTATGTTTAAAGGTTCCTCCCTGGTGAATGTTACCAGAGAGGGAGAGCAGAAAACAAATAAACAAAAACACAAAAAGTACTAGAGAGTGCAATACTGAGGCTGCCATCCGCGGCGCCATCTTGCAGTTTATCAGAGGCAGAGGCTGGGGTTTGTCCCTTGCATACCATGTGTTGTTAGATTAATGCTACAGTACTAAGCCTAGCAAGCCTAATGACAAGCGTAAAGTGGTAGGTCTTGAGCGAGACTGTATGGGCGTCTCCAAGCACACCTGCTATTTTGGTTCATGTCGGCTAGGTGGAGCAGCAGGAAGTGTAATATAGATCAGAGGGTGTGGTGATTAATAAATACACTATTGGCCAGTCACATTACTGGTCTCGAAAGAGTTGAGCCAAACACAGTGAAGCATGACAACAATAACTTAACAAATGGAAAGACGCTTCTTCAGGAAAACACCATATTTGGTAAAACAAGTTAAATACATTGACAGTGAACATTTTGCCTTGGTGATGAAGTTAAATATTAATGTTTCATTGTTATGTTGATTGTAAAAGCATAATCCAGGTAGCCCTATGTTTCCTACAAACATATTTGCTAATGCAGTATATCTTTAAGAGATAAGGTCACCATAGTCACCTATTAAGCCTTGTCAACAAACATTAGTTTTAGTTGGGCAAATTTAGAAGAGGCTAAAGTAACTTGTCACGTTTGATGCAGCCAGCAATTGTAAAAGCAACCTAATGTTATGATTTGCTGGTATAGTGCATTAGGACTCATGAAAAGGAAGAGTCTGAGTGGTGCTTTTCAGAAGAAGAATCCTCTCAGAAAGGTCAGTCAGTCAGACAGAATTCATACCTCATTTTGAGTGAATGGATGCCCTCCTCTAAAAGAATGGAGAATGCTCAACAGCATTTATCTGCTATGTCTGTATTTTTTGCTCAGCTTTTACTAGAACATTTTTATTGAGCACATTGATTACTTGGCAATATGTAAGTGTGTTTGAATTAGTATGTGCTCTGTGCACAATGCACAAAAAATCACTGTGTGCTCTTTACTCTTTTACCTTTATTCTCTGTCACTTTGGGTTTTCATAATCTAATTATGAACTGTTCATAAGAATTCATGTTTTTAGAAATGCCACCATTACAGACATCCATCTCTCAGTGTGAGAATTTTTATTTGTGGTACAAAATTGTCAACGTCTTGCACAGGTGTTTTACCTCCTAAAACAGTAAACATACAGTCTGCTCTTGCAATAACACAGGCATGGTTAGTATTCATGATCTTTGTTGCCATTTAATACTAAGCCTGTTCCAATGGAGCTATACCACCTTCCTCTGTCTCTCATTTTGTGCTGTGATTTTTTTTTTTTCTTTTCCCCGGTGTGGATCATTGAGCAGAGAGGGGAACTCTCCACCTATATGCCCCACAAAGGCAGCCCGTGGCTGGGGATAGAGGCCTGCCTCACTCCCCTCTCCTTGCCTGGAGTCCAGAGGTGGAATGAGTTTTCACGCTTCATGAACAACGAGTCTTAACTTTTCTACTGACCTCTTTCACTATGTCGATGAGTCTTTTACTTTTTCCAGGATCTGTTCTCTCTTCTTTTTTCTTTTTTTCTCCTCTGAATCTCTCACTCCTGCCCTCTCTGTCTTTCCCTTTGTCTTTCTTTCTTTCTGCCTCTGCCTCTTTTCCAGTCCATGCTGTTCTCTCTCTACCTCATCTAAACTCCTTTGACCATTGTTGTTGCTTCTGAAACTTTTAATTGACTTCCTGTGTCACCTCCTGTTCTTTCTGTACCCTCTTTTCTTCTCTCCTTGTTCAATTTTCTATCAACAGTGACGGAGTTTAACACAAACCCTGACCTGAGCTTCAATTGGCCTTACTTTCTACTACTTATCTCGTTCTATTTATTTGTTTTCACCATTAGTTCTTTTTTTCTAACATGATTTTTTTTCATGCATGAATATTTGACTAAACTTAAGATTTTTAAGGCTGTCATTCTATTACTTTTGTACTTTTATATTAATTCTATTAATTATTAAATCGTTTATACCCTTACATACCTATATACCTATTTTCTTCTCTATTTCACTTCATTACTTGTTTACTCTACATTTTTAACCTTTTTTGCTGCTTGTCATAATTTTTCTCCTGCGTACACCCACATGGGAGAGTTGTATAGGTTCTGGTCTGACATAGCAGTTCACCAAGGCTCTATACTCCAGACTGTCCATCTGATATATATTGTGCTGTAAATGATCTTTTTAGAAAAACAAAATGTATTATTGTTGCTTTTTTAGTAACCAATCAGAGAACCCTTGAATATAGCGGCTTTTTCTGAGTGTACACCTGAATCTGAGTGAAGAAAAAAAGAATGAAAACCCTGGAAACACTGATAAGGGAAATGTATAACTTTTGACATGGTTTATGAGAGCGTGTGAGAGAGAGATGGAAGGTAGTGATGCAGAGATAGAATAGGTGCTGTGCAAAAACAGAGAGAGCGATTGACATATAGACATACGTAGATGGAGACAGAGTGTCATAGTGCAGCTTGTAATCGCTCTGCCTTTGACAAATAGTCTCTTCCCCAATGACACCTCACCTCACTGCTTCACTGAGATGCCAATTTACTGTGCACACATCAGTCCATCACACTGATGGAGGACTCTGTGTGTATGTGTGTGTGAACTTCACAGTCACACACTCAGATTCTGGAGTAAAATCATGCCAGAGGATTCACACATTTGCTAACTACAGTATGGAGACTATGTACACACACACACACACACACACACACACACACACACACAGAGTAGCTCCAGGAGGATCATAAAAGCATGGTTTTTGCCGTGACTGAGGCTTTCTTTTTCCTTTTTCCTTCTTTCTCAAATTTCTTGTCAGCTCATCTTACAGTATGTTTCTTCACTTGACAATTCAAGCGCACAGTCCCTCTGGGAGGTAATTAAGCAATGAGATAGCGTGCTAGACCATCTGAATTAGCCACTGGTGTGCTGTGGTATGCCTATGACCAAAGGCAGAGTGTCTACAGAGCAACCACAGGACACCACAATTAGATAATCATCTCATATTTAGATGGTGTTTATCCCAGTGACATCATTTTCATATGACTAACATGTAAAAGGGTGCTGGGAGTCATTTGTTCCCAAACACCTTTAGATGGAATACTGGCTCAGAAGATGAAGTGGTGAGTGGTGTTGGTTGATAGGTTGCTAGATTATCAGTGTTCTGGTAAAAGAGTTGATCCTGAGATGTGTATCAAGTGTTTTGGTTGCATTACTGCATTTTGGGTGTTAGATTAACTGTTGTGCCGAGCTGCATGTCNGACATGCAGCTCGGCACAACAGTTAATCTAACACCCAAAATGCAGTAATGCAACCAAAACACTTGATACACATCTCAGGATCAACTCTTTTACCAGAACACTGACAACATTTGTCTGCCAACAGTAACACTTTGTCACACAACAACCTAAAAGACTCTAATAACAGGTAGCATTACAAAATGTAGCATAAACCAAGATTCCATTACAGCAAGAAGAAGGGCTCTTCTATAGTGCATGATTTGTGCTACCTTACAGTATATAAACAGAAATAAATCAGAAAATCCTGCTATATGCTTCAGTAGGCTTTATTTTTTTGCACAGAGTAATTTCAAGTGCACAAAATGAAACTAAAGTAATTCCAGTAATGTAATGCAAAACTATACATATTCTCTATACATACTTGTATAGGATAGCTACTGATATAGAAATACAACAATGATAGTCAATCCTGTCTTCTGTATGTTTCAAGTTCTTGAAATACACCTGGGAAAGAATCTTTTTACATCTCTGATCCATCCCTGGCTATCTTCTGCAGACATGTCCAAACCCTGAGCATTAATTGCGTCCAAAGGGGACATCTGATCATGTGGCTGGTGGTCATAAACCTTCCACCTCCATGAGGAAAAGAATTCCTCTATGGGGTTGAGGAATGGAGCTGTAAACCACTCTGTGACTAGAAGAGAACGGTGAAACACCACATTGTCCCATACAATTACAAAACATTGTGGAATCCACCTCACTTGTCCCCTCTCCTCATCTGGTGTAAGAATTTCATAGAGTTCATGAAAATGAGTGTTGTACGTCCAAATTAGGAGTTTTTGCATTTTTATTTATTTGTAGGTGTAGATGTAGCAGAAAGCAGAAGCAGGAGCAAATTGCAGTCTAATTTAATAATTTTGTGTTCTGTTTGGTTTTGAAAGTAAGTTTAACAGTTTTTACAATAGTATGTAAACATGCAAAATGGAGTGCAAATACACAGAGATTTGGTGGTGGTTGAGTTTGAGTGAGAAAACAGTTCATGAAATTTGAAAGAAGTGGTCATTGAATGTATTTTGTGTCAAAGTAGTGAAAAGGGATCCACAGTTTAAGAAGTTAACAACAGAAGTATGGATATTTTCTGATTATTTTTATCCCCAGTGTTTGGTCGTTTAATATTTTTGGGTGACACAACAGAAAGTCTGGCTGAAACACTGAACACTCCACTCAGCAGCTTCAGTCAAAATAAAAAATATCACAGTAATGGCCTTCAAAGACTAAACGCCATTTAAACCTCATGTTTTAATAAATGAGATGCCTGACAGATATTTGTGTTTCATAATCAGGAAATTGGAGTGGCGACGTAGTTGGGTCCATTATTTTTCTCCACACTATGATTTGTTTTGGGGCTGAAGCTTCTCCATAACACTGATTGTGCATGGGTTTTTTACTTTAACGGAGGGAGTTGGAATTTATTTGAAAAGCTCATTTGACCAGATGCCTTCTGGTTATGGATTTTGTTCAAAATTAATCTTGGTGGAAGTGACAGGCATGCGTTTTTGTGTGTGTGTCACAGAAAGACTATGACACACACAGGCACACAAAGAGAATTTACAAAGTTTTAATAGTAAGATAAAGTCATTTTTGTATTTTTCTTTTACAATTTAATTGATTGATTGATTAATTCTATATCATTTATCTGGCAAATAAATGTTAAGAAAGTTTTTTTTCAATTTAATTTTAAACCCTTTGATTTGTTCCTGAAATGTTCCATTTTTCAAATGTGGAACTTTATTGATTAATTAAGTTTGCATTCTTACTATCAGATCATTTGGTATGAACCCTAATAGTGGATGCTACTTCCCACCTTGGTAGAACATATAGCATCAGTGCTTTAAAGGATACCAAAATATGTAACAAAAATTAATGAGCCTTACACGGGGAACCAAAAAGATGTACCCTTAATACACCTTGATAAAGGGGGGCCCAAAAATATGTGTTGTAAAAACATTAATTGGTACAGTTGGTAAAAGATGAAGTAGAGTGATTACACTCAGCTCCAGGCCATCAGAAATAATCAGTATTTATACTAAATAACAGAATTTAACTAGAAATAAATTCACCTCGGGGCACCATCCTTCGAAAAGGGAAAATTGGAGGTTGCCACTAAGTTCTTGACTTGCAAACAGTGACTGTCATACTTCATACACACAAACCATATAATCAGTTTCTTTATTCATGAAGGTTTATTACTACTTAATTACTACACACTCATCTAATAGCTACTAAACATACAAATAAATGAATAAATGCAATGAATACAGCAATGAACAATTAATGAATGAGTGAGGACCACTGCATACCAGATAAAGCAGTGAGTGATATCTTGGCAAGATGTATTAAGTTGTGGAAACACAGAAGACCACTAAGTGTAAGAAAACTTTAACCTTAATCACTGAAATACACTAAATGCACCGTTCAACAGCTGAGAGATTATTGGGAAGCCCAAGGGAAATACCTTAAGCAGTTCAATATCGTTAGTATATTAATGGGAGATCCTACTTGTAACCTTACGCTTCTTGATCACTCTTATTAATTTATAGCATCAACTCCCAGTCACAGGAGAAAGTAAAGTTTCACCTGGTGGTCAAGATGACCAGTGGAGAAGTTGCTCTGGAGGGGAGGGAGACGCAGTGTCGATTCTTGTGTGGAGCTCCCTGGAGCTCTCAGGCATCCTTGGGCATTCTTGGATGTGCCCAATCCCACGTGGCAGCTCGACCAGCCGCTCTCTCTCTCTCTCTCTCTCTCTCTCTTTCTCCCTCCCCCATACACACTCTGTCTCTCTCTGTCTTGGCTGGATGCCGGAATTCAGCACATTTGGTGCGGCTTGGGGATTCAGCAAGATATATACATACATACATATGCATAGTGAAATGAAATAAGTGAAAATAAAATTAACACATGTCAACCAGTATTCATTGATCTCTGCTAAAGAGGAGGGGAACAACAACAAACACACACGAGCAGACATGCTCGCATCCTGTCTGTGTGCATGAGTCTGAACTGGCCTTTCAACTTGCATTTTGTCTTATTGCAAGCTGTGATAATTCACTTGTTACATAAATATATATTCACATTCATCTTGTTTTATCTATTACACGAGACCACACATCTCATCTTTATCTTTTTTGAGACGGGCGGATCTGTGTAAACCGTTCCTGTTGATTCAGTTTCAATTGTTCCTGTATCAAAATCAGCATGAGTCAGAAACTTCCCATACAAACTCCAGTTCCTTTGTTTTGTGTATGGGTCCTCGATGAAGTCCAGGGATCATCCTGAGCCTTGGATACAGGCCCTTAAAAGAGTCGGTGCTAGGCCGGTGCCATGCACGACTAGTGAAATTAATAAACTTGCTTAGGTTTGCCACCAATTGGCGCTCCAACTTCCGTTGTTCATCCACGCCCTTGAATCCCACACGCCTGTTTCTTGACCTAGAGATTTTCTGCTGACACACAGCTTCAAAGCAACTGAAAATCCAATGTGTATTGAAGTAACGGGGGGATTTTATTGTGTGTGTGCATGTTTGTGACCCTATTGTTTATTGTCCTGCAGGAATTAGGACTTGGGTGTAATAGACAATTGTCTGCCTCATTTTCTGATTTGCAGCCCAAGGAGGATTTAGCAATCCCTGCTGCTTATTTTAGAACATGGGGAAATTGATTTGAATTCATCTAACTTACTTTTTCCTGTCTTATAGTAACTTGCCAATATATGGGACTAATATTGAGTTTGTATTAAATATCAAATTCCTGTCCAGTTGTCTCACAGACATAAGTAGTAGTTACAGAAATATTTCTTCCCTGGCAGAGCTGCAGGGGAGGAAGAAACTATTTTAATGGTCATCTTAGGCTTCAGTGGGTAAAACCAAAGAACCACAGGTTGTCTGAGTGCGAGTCACAGAACTTTAATATTTGACTGGAAAAGATGAACCTGTGACCATGATATTCATGATGTTGTGTTTTAATTTGCTGTGAATGTTTGAATGTTTTATTGATGTTATCCACAACAGATGCACTTCAAAATTGCTGAATACTGCAGATAAATTTCTCCTCCACATACCAGACAGATAATTATTCTAGCTCCAGTAATTATTGTACCTGCACGTATTATCAATAACTACATTGGCAGCCGTGTTAGAAATTGCATGAGTAATGACTGTGGAAACCATGACCAATGGTTGCCTTGGCACTAGAGGAAGATTTTGGATACAAAGCACATAAGAGACTATTAAGAGACCTGGCCAATTTTTTGGCAAATCACGATGAAATATTTATGTAACACTTAAGGGGCCACAAAACATCTGAAGGCTATGAGTAGCTCTTTACTAAATGATTTAGGAAAAATCCTAAAAATACCGGCTGTGTCAGCCCTATTTTTAACACTTCTAGGTTTTTGAAGGAAGAGTAATTCATGAAGCAGAAAATTTCGGTTAGCTGAAGAAACACACACAAACCATAAATGCCTTCTCTATGCTCCCACATCACAAAAAAAAAGCTGGCTTAATGGCCATAACTGGACTGTATGTTGTAGATAGTGTTATACATGCATACATGTGTCCAAGTAACTGCATCATCAAAAGACGAAGGCATGTTTACCAACCAGAGAAGGTGTCCTAGCATCAACACACAGGTGATTCTTGGTGGCAGCAAGAAAATAGTTGTCACTGTCAGTGTCCAGGCTGAACTGATGACTCCTGTATTTCTCTGGAAGACTGCCTGAGGCTGCTGTTTGAGAGGCATTATGTCCCAGTTGGATGTCACTTGGAGGGGCACAGTAGTTGTCCCTGCAGGCTGTGACTCCTCACACCACACACAACCAGGGTCTCAGTTACATTACAACATGGAAACACAAATATACACTCTCATTCTCACAGACTGTTCCAACCAACAATCACTGTGGGCCGAAACAACATCATGCATAGCAATATGGTTTTCCAGAAGACACAGACCTCTCCAGTCGCCTCTCAGTTAGCTCCACTAAACCATTTATTTTTACAATTCTTACAATTAGTTAATATTGGACAATGATAACATATGATTACAAGTCACACATCAGGACAGGAAAATGGTCGAATCACAGCTTTGTGGACTCTCCTCCTGCCGACTCTGCTACCTGGCCAGTCGAGGTTGTCAAATGTAACCATCGGAGTAAAATCTGGGAAGAAGTGGAGGGGCCAAACACCAGCTACGACCCCGACCACATAGACGAGCAAGAACATCTCTGCTTCCATCTATGCATCCACCTCAACATAGGAGGAAACACGGAGGTACACGTGGAGGGATTAAACACCGGCTGCGGTCCCGGCCACATGGATCTTCTCTGCCAAGCATCCTGCAAGCCAATGTACAGGCATTGGATAATAAACTGGATGACCCCCATGCCAGCATCAGTTTCCAACGGGATTTCAGGAACTGTAATGTCCTTTGTTTCACCGAAACTTGGCTAAACATGGCAACCTGCCATGCGAGGTGGACTGGGTGATGATGCGGTCCTGCTTTGGCTTCCTCTTCATGCTGGTGCTGGAGAAGCGGGAGAAGAACGACGGCCACCAGCAGTTCGCCATCACGCAGCTCATCAGGATTCGCAAGCAGGCCGAGAACTTCATCTACCAGCTGGAGCTCAATTGGCACCGGCGCCGTCTGACCTGGGAGGCCACATCACGCTCCATCCACAAGGGCATCGCCACGGCCATCATGAACAGCAACTGCCTGCTGTTTGTTTTCTCCCTGTTGTGGTCGAGAAGAAGATATCAGGTACACCAGGCCAGCACTGAGAGGCTCAGGAAGAGCTTCTACCCTCAGGCCACTAGGATCCTGAATGAGGACACTGCCTAAGAATTGCCCTAAGACTATTTTTACTTACTTAATTATGCAAAGTTACTACAATAGTTAACATTATTATTAATTACTTATTTCTATTCTTTATTCTTATTCTATTTTACATGTATTTTTTATTGCACAATTGAAGGAGCTAATTATGATTATACCCTGTGTGATTATATGTGACAAATAAACTTGAACTTGAACTTCCTTAGTGAAAGTTGCTCTCAGAAACTTTTCGAAGAGCCCTGATGATGAAGCTCATTAAGATTAGATACTTAAATACTCCCATTCTGACATTAGGCTTCATGGTATCAAACACACACATCAGAGATATTTTGGAAAGATCCAATGGGATATTGATCCTGACACACACATTAGCATGAGTGAATTTTTCTGCTATACTAAGACAGCTTTTTGTCTGGCAGCTAGAGTGATAAATCTCCCTACCTCCCTCTCATTGAGATTTTTTATTAGGCTAACGGTACCCAGAGTGGTGTGTGTGTGTGTATGTGTGTGTTTGTGTGTTGCTTTTCAGCATCTGAGCGAATAAAAGGTGTTTAGATTTACATTTGCAGTGATGGCACACAGATGTAGACTTGTTAATGATGCCCAAACACTCATCCAGAAATCCTGACTTTGTGTGTGTGTGTGTGTGGCATTCAGCATTTAGCCTTGAAGGTTTGCATAAGTGGAGCAATTACTTAGCTGGCAAAACAGCATATGGAGAGAAAGAGAAATACTGGGAGAGAGAGAGAGAACTCCTGCACATATATACTTTCTTTTTTCTCTTTGCTTTCTATGCTCTCTAGTGAGGGCAGTGGAGAATGAATAACAGCAGGGCAGGGAAATGGAGACATGATGCTCTTTATGCAAATCAAATACCAGCATTGCCATTCATTTCCTTCAGAGCACCCTGAGGACAGAAAAGGAGCCAAAAAGCACTGGGAAAAAAAACAGCAGGGAAAAGTTGAAGCCAGGTCAACTTTGAGCAAATATTTTTACAAAAATTAAGCTGCGTTTTGTGAAGGCCAATCACTGATCAGTATTCAGCCTGGCTGAGCTGAGCGCAGCATTGGGTTACAGTTCTCACCAGCCTTGACCGGCCCTTACGCTGTGGTTCCATCCAAACCCACAGTAAATGCTGAGTTTGACAGCTACAAGCTTTTCCTCTTACATTTGTCCCAGATGATGTTTAAAATGAACAAAATATCTGAATGTGGTTGCAGATTCAGGGACATCAATATTCAAGAAGTGTTTGTCAGCAGATAGATTAATTATATGATTTTCATTGAATTTCTTCATCACCATGTTACATTTTATTTAAATCTCTTCTGACAGTAATAAGAAATACGTGATATTGAACACCTGACTCTGCTAGTGGTTGTTTACCCTGGGGAATGGCGCCTCAGGGCTTAACTGGAATATAACAGAAAGGAAATGAAGGACTAGGTGACGACATGTGTGAACGTGTCATGTTTAGAGGGGCTGACTGACTCTAAGAAAGAGTCACCGGTATCGTCTCAATGGTTTGAACTGCTACAGGCACCATAGGTAGATTTCTGCGTATTACTGCATCACATATTTACTTTGATGAACAGTAGAAGTCTGATTGTCTGTCACAGATTTCACTCTCAGTCCAGATGAGGTGCCCACAATTGTTTTCCTATACATGAGACACAGTGTTTGATTGGATGATGAAATGTGATCTGAAGTGGAATATGATGGAATTTCTCCTGTTAACTATGCAAATGTCCATTCATGAAATGATACACTAAGTAGCAGTGGGGAGAGAGATAAGGGGCCCCATGTCCCAACCTCCCCCTGTCAGTTGAAACAAATAGCTTAGTTACCAGTGACCAAATTACAATCCTTCCAGACCACACAAACAGCCTTTTTTTTAAACTGCAAACCTGGCAACATGGGAGGTAGGGTGAGTTGATAAGCAAAGACTCTGCTCCTCTCTATGTTGGATTTGCATCCTTTTAAAATTCAACCATTTTCTTTTTACAATATTATTTTCCCCCACAACCCTGAACAGGATAAGTGGTTTAGAAAATGGATATTCTTTCTACAAAATGAAAGCCAAGATTTTAGTTTGAAACCTCAAAAAACCTCTAAATCTCTTTTCTCCTACAATTCTGTCAATACATAAATGAGCCCTTTTTTTCCTATTCAAAATTTTGCTCAGCCAGTCTACTGTTACACTAATACACTTTGAAAAGCCAGAACAAAGTTGGAAGTTGAAGTTGGAAAATAGAACAGTTTTTGTCAATCTATGACAATTTGACAAGTTCGAGTGTAGTAAATGCAGTACTAAGACAAGCATCTCTTCAACCATGCTTCTTCTCTGTTATTGACAGAGCAACCATCCAATCATCACGGCTCTAACCTGCCTCCAGTACCTCCCCCTCACCGGCAGCAGCCCTCGATAACAGCTCTCAACCAATCCCTGGGCTCCACGCACCACGCTGGCCAATCCCTGAATTCGACGCGCCAGCTAACCCCTCCCACTGGAAGCCCGGCCCCCGCGGCCGGTCAATCACCCGCCGAGCTGCAGACCACGCCCCCCGAGAGCGTCCCGCTGCAAGACAGCTGGGTGCTGGGTAGCAATGTGCCTCTGGAAACAAGGTAAACTGACTTTGTCTCTCTATGCCATTTTTCTTCAGTAAGTTCTGCACTAGGTCTTAACTTGACACTGACACTGTCAATTTTTATTGGCCTGACTGACTTCATCGTCTGTGTCATGGATATCTTCCCAAATTTACAGAGAGGATAGTGGAAATACTGGAAATAAGGAAATACTGTTTACCCTATTCTTCTTCTTGAGATCTTGGCTGGATAAAAGATTTAAAGGAAGGGGCATTGATTTGAACTTTGAGAAAGTGAAATGGACTGACACCCCAAATGTTTTGGTATTGTGAGGGATTCCAGTTGATGAAAATGTGAAACAGCATTTTTCACAATGTAAAAATGGTTAAACATTTCCTGTCAGGATTCTAGGATCCTAGAATAGAGGGGCCCTCTCATAGTTGGATTATTATTGTATGATATCAAAATAGGTTCTTTCTGTTCAGTCAACTGCAGAAAGAGTAACAACTGGTAAGTGCAACATGACATGAAACTGTTACCACCAATTCGTGTTCTGAACTGTGTTCAACAGTTTCAGACAGAGACAGTGTGTAACCCATACTCATTAATATTCATTAGGTCTGAGCTGGCATCATTTTCTAGTTGGATCTGTTTCTGTAACAGTACAATAAATGATTCTATTAATCTATCCTTTGTCTGTCACTTTGCCACAAGAGTGTATAAAGAAATGCAAAGTTGTGAAGAAAATCCGGCAAAAAAAATTAATTATACTGTTTGTGAATTTTGCTGCATTTGTAACAAAGAAGGCATTAACTGCTGTACTAAACTATGTAAAACAAAAGCTAACCCCATGGAGCTCTGTTGCTCGCTATAACGATAAAAAAAAGTTGATCTATGTCTGAGAATGCAAGCGAATGGTAGATCTCTCAATGTCCTCATGGTACAAAATATCAACATCTAAAACATGGCATGTGGTTATTGGTAGATGTTATGACGTTACTTTAATCTCTCCCCGGCAAATCACACGCAAAAATAACCTGAAGTTCAGACAAACGAAATACAGTGGAAACTGCTTATAGTGATCACGGTTACAGTGATCAACCGCTTATGTGGATCAAAAAGCTTGGGACAGAATCATTCCTTTACCAATGCTGTTTAAATAATTCGCTTATAGTAATCAAGTAGTCCGCTTACAGTGTTCATTTTGGGTCTTTTCATACACAATAACATCTGGAAAACATTTTGAAAATGATGGTGATTTTATTTTTTTTTTACTTTACTCCCATGATTCTTTGCCTCACGGTAACCTGTCTGCTTCCAGCTGCCTACCTGAGGCTGGTGCGGCGTGCACATTGAAATCATGACTGGAACAAGAAAGTCATTTTCTCTCAATGAAAAGCGTAGTCTCCTTGAAGCTTATATGACAAACAGCCAAAAAGGAGCCAACAAGATGCAGCAGAGAAACTTGGTGTTCCTCAGGCTGCCTTGTGTCGTCGACTCAAACAACGAGAAACAGTCGGCTGCTCGTGATGGCGACAGAAAACGAATGTGCACGGGGAAAGCACCTGTGGTTGAAGCCGCCCTCATCAAGTGGATTGATAATGCCCGGTCACGTAATGCCGCCTAAATAGCAAAGCTGTCCGTTTCATTACTTTATATTCATGTAATAAATATACAAATGTTAATTAGATGGTCATCAGCATAAGAAATAAAGAAAAAGAATTTATTCGGTTATAATAACCATCCGCTTATAGTGATCAATTTGACCCGGACAGACGTGATCACTGTAAGAGGTTTCCACTTCTTTGTTGTTTCATAGACAATTCATAGACCCAATAACATGGATTTGCTCTTTACATCACCTACAGTGCAGTAAAACTGGCAAAACATCCTACGTCTGATCAAATATAAATTATTGCTTTTATTTTCTCACCTAGATTTATGTGGTAATTTCTCTCAAACTGGTGTCTGATTTCATTCATAATAATACATAAACACAATCTGAATGAACATACTGTATAACACAAGAACATTTGTTCTAGGTGTTGGACACTCGACATCTATGGCATGTCTGTCCGTCCTGGGAGAGGGATCCTCCTCAGTGGCTCTTCCTGATGGTTTCTTCCATTTTTTTCCTGTTAAAGGGTTTTTTGGGGGGAGTTTTGCTTCATCCGAGTCGAGGGTCTAAGGACAGAGGGTGTCGTATGCTGTACAGACTGTAAAGCCCCTTGAGGCAAATTATGATACTGTTTGTGATACCGAGCTATATAAATAAAACTGACTTGACTTGACATTTAAAGCATTTCGCTTCAGTACATTTTTAAAATCGCTAGCTTTAGCAATATGTCTGCCTAGCCTTGTGGAAGACTCCAGTCATATGCAATGAGTGTATGGGCAGAGTGTGCGCAGGTAGGTAGGTAGGTAGGTCATCCAATCATTTCATTTGGTCCGAATGAAATGATTGGACGGGTTTATTACTGGCCTGCGACAGCCACAGATACCAGATTTTTTTCTTTTTTTTGTCAGAGCATTTGATTTATTGATTGCTGTCAGGATGTAAAGAGAATTTTGACAAATATAACAAGAAATGCTTCTAAAATATATTGCCTACCCAAGCTTTAATCTCACAGTTATGTGTGCTTCATTTAAAACTGTTTGTGATGAGGCAAGATTACATGATTAGATAATACATGGTCCTGATCAAAATGATTTGATAATCAAAATTGATTTATTCCATTATCAAGTTAAATGTAATGTTTGTTCAAAACAAAGCCGTGAATATACAGACGGGTGACAAATTAAAGGAAAAATCAACATAAAGTGTCTTAGTAAGGTGTTGGGCCACCACGTGCCTCCAGAACAGCTTCAATGCTCCTTGGCATTGATTCTACAAGTCTCTGAANCCTGTGGTTGAAGCCGCCCTCATCAAGTGGATTGATAATGCCCGGTCACGTAATGCCGCCTAAATAGCAAAGCTGTCCGTTTCATTACTTTATATTCATGTAATAAATATACAAATGTTAATTAGATGGTCATCAGCATAAGAAATAAAGAAAAAGGATTTATTCGGTTACAATAATCATCCGCTTATAGTGATCAATTTGACCCGGACAGATGTGATCGCTGTAAGAGGTTTCCACTGTACAACCAACCGTTGAAGACTTTTAGCAATTATTTCTCATTTTCTGATCTTTTTACAGAGACTGTGATTCCAAATATACACTAAACGAAACTTTGTTGAAGCCTTTTACCTTTTAGTTTCCCAGACCCTTAGAGTTCAAGTCACAGTTGTCCTTTCAAAGAACTAGAGAGCATGCCGAGGTTGGTGCGTTTTTCTTTCTAGCTGTGACACAGGTTTTATTGGATAATTTGAGCCTTGAATCCCTATTCACTGAAGGATTTGTAGGCCTCTCTTTCTCTTTGTTGAACACAAATGTCCCACGCTGTTCTCTAATATTTTGGAAATCCCTGTTCTCTCCAGCAGAGTGTAACATCACTCTGGCGACTGTATAAAGGCGTATTGCCCCCCGAGCTGTCCACACACACACACACACACACACACACACATAATTTATAGGTGTAACTTTAACCTTGACCCTCTGTTCAACCGACAATTTGTTGCTCACTCCTTCTTTCACTTCTTCCTTTTTCTGTCCCTCTCTCGTTAATGTCTGTCACCCAGAGAGAAAAGGAGAGTGACAGATTGATAGGTGGAGAAATGTCTGTCTCTATGATCTTTACAATCCCTAGCATTTTGGCTGCATGTGTGTGTGGAGAATGTTTGGACCTTTGGGACAGCTAAACAGTGTCCCTGGCTCAGCTTTATATTCATATGAAAAGCTAATAGACACACACGCACGCGCACGCGCACACACACACACACACACACACACACACACACACACACACACACGTACTCAAAGTCGAAAGCATCATCTTTCAAAACTGAGCCCACCCCCACTGAAAAGACGGACCCTATGTGAGTGTGGTATGTATGTGGGTGTGTGTAAGCAATAGTACGTCTCTCCCTTTCTCTCTCTCTCTCTCTCTCACACACACACACACACACACACACACACACACATTCAGACAGACTTGAAGATTAAACAACCTGCAAGGCCTTCAAGAGACGGGGTAAAAAAAAATCAGCTCGCAGGGCGGAGCTGAAAAATAAATGCTGTGTGACTTAGAGTCACTCCCTGCATGGCAAATCAAACATCCTCTGTGAGGCACCGCANNNTCAGCACTCCTTCTCTGTCCTGCAGACAGGACAGCTGTACATTCTTCAAAGCTGAATAGACTCTACTGGTTGGTTGGTCTGCACTTCATACCATCAGTATTTTTTTTCTTTTTTTTCTTTCTTTCTTATTTTCTGTAAATATTACTCTGATGTTCTGTGCCATAATAATTAGATTATGCTGTAATCACATGTACAATGATACGAATGTCACAATACATAATAATTGCAAGACAAAACATGATTTTGAGACTGTCCTCCCAGGAAAAACAACAGCATTAGTAGATTCAGCAAATGGTTATAAAACAACATCCTGTAGCAGCCAAAGGAATTATGACTCCACAAAGAGAGGAGGTTTGGAGTGGATGGGTGGGTCAACATAACGCGACCTCATGGGATGGCGTATAAATACCACGTCACTTTTAAGGACATTTCGCGTGTCATAGAAATTAGCAGAGATCTAATAACATAAGGATTATTAAATTCCCTTCTAACCGTCTAAAAATGTCTTAAAATGTCTGGAGTTGTAGGAGGGGAGGCATTAAATTTGTGGGGGATAATGAATGAGTGTCTATTTCTTGATAAGTTTTTATGTTTTATTTTACTGGTATTTTATATCTCACAACAATGACCATTTACGCAATGTCCAGTACCTTTTTGTTTGTACATTAAATAGGTAGCGTACACGCCACTTGGTAGGTGGCTGGAGTACACCTTGTGTGGCTGCGATCCACATTTTAACCTAGAAGAAGAACATGTTTATCTAGCTTCCAATTTGGGGGCTGCGGCAGGGAAAAAGGAAAAAAAACGAGAACACGGCACTGCGAGCAAGCAATGCAGGCTCAGCCATGGCTAAATGTGAACGTTCAATCAACGTCTTCAGATAGTCGGTAAAAAAAACTTTCACTTTTGAACTTATTTTGAACGTCTTTTCACTGGTGACCATAGTCGTTTGTTAAACATCTTTTCAGTGGAAAGATGCTTACTGGGTATGTTTGACAAGTACGAAAGAGGATTAGGGCCACATGTGAAAGTGTTTTGAGTTCTTAGTTTAAAGTCAGAATTCTGAGAATAAAGTCGGAAATCTGACTTAATGTTGTAATCTCAAAGATTTTCATTTCATTGTCTTTCATGGCACCTATGGCAATAGTCGGTAATTGCAGGTGTGTTTTTGGACCTCACTTAGGTTTCAGTTTCAGTTTTCTCTTCTGCAGTTATCAATCTTTTCTTTGTTTGTTCGGCCATAGTAACCGGTTACTCACAACGCCAGCAGACACCAGAAACAACGGCACGCTGCTTCACACACAGGTGAATTGAAGAGCGAGTCTGTTGCGTTAAAAGCCTTGTTAAAAGCCTAACTGTGCCCTGCTTGTGATTTTNTTTCCGGGAAAGTCACTCCCGACACCGACGTAATACTGCAAATGCTGCAGGCTTTCATCAGTGGGCCATAGGCTCAGTCTCCATTGTGTTGTATCATTCGGTGATAGACAGTGACTTAACAGACGTTTATTTAAATGAAAATCTCCGAGATTATATCTTTAAATCTCAGAACTCAAAAAAACATTTCACACGTGGCCCTAATTCTCTTCCGTAGACAAGAGCATGAACAGGACCACTAGGAATAAACTACTAGACCTGCATGTAAGACACTGGACAATTATGTTAGGCCTGGACCCATTGTTATTAGCAGTGGTGGAATGTAACTAAGTGCATTTACTCAAGTACGGTATTTAAGTACAGATTTGAGGTACTTGTATTTTATTCAAGTATTTCCATTTTATAGTATACAAAGTTACTTTCTCCTTCTACTCCACCACATCTCGGAGGAAAATAATACTTTTTCCTCCACTACATTTGTCTGACAGCTTTAGTTACTTTATAGATGACAGTTCTCCTCCTTCTGAAGCTAAATAAACTATTTAAACCCTCCTTAGATCAGCTGGAAAATGCATCGTCACAAAGCTGAAAACAGGCTGTTTTTCTGACTTTTTAGAGATACGTGGTTCTCACAGGACAGCCACGCTACAAACATATGATCTTATAGACCATGATGCATTGCTGTAGATTAAACTAGCCAACAGTATGTAAAGTAGTTAAAATGAGCTCAACCTGAAACATCTACAGCAGTAAAATGCAACATACACATTAATGCAGCAGTAATATTAATCCAGAAAGATCAGATATAATAGAAACACACTGACAGGGGACATTTTGCTGCACTATGAGTACTTTTACTTTTGATACTTTAAGTACATTTTGCTGATAATACTTAAATACTTTTACTTAAGTAAGGTTTTGAATACAGAACTGTTACTTGTAGTGGAGTTTTCACAGTGTGGTATTAATACTTTTACTTAAGTAAATAAGTAAAGGAATACTTCTTCCACCTCAGGTTATTAGCTTAGAATAAGTGATATTTATTTCCAGGCAATTTTCATACAAGGAATTTGTCTTGTTATTTGTTCTCTCTAGAACAATATAAAACAGAGTATATGAATGGATAACATAACTTAGTGTTGTGCTTATCATTATTGTATTAGAAAGAAGTTGCCTGTTTTTTATATCGTATTTTCATTTAATTCCATTGGACTTCGTCACTGCCGGCGCGTCCATATAGGCGAACTAGGCAATTGCCTGGAGCGCCACTTTGGCAAGGGCGGCAATATGTGGGCCAACTATTCATGAGCAAAATCGCAGAGTAACCAATAGCAGGCTCGCTGGGCTATGCATTCTGTAAGCACAATGAATTGATGAATATTGTGTCAATCACGCTGCACCTGCACCTGTTGACACTTTGAGCACGCTAGCGTTGCACTAGACTATTTGCGTTATGTGATTGGCATATTGGCCTTTGTGTGTTGTTGCTGGTATGGTGGCCTACATTGCAAATAGAGGCGCGGCGTAATAGTTTTTTTAATTGTTTAGACCGGCAGAAGTGCATGCGCCGGTCCTGAACTGGGTCTACCGCCATACAGTTTTATTTTCATTAATGAGAAGGCAGTTATGTTAGCTAATGTGCACTGAATAATTCAGTTATTCAAATTCAATAAATTCAATAACCCTGTATACTGTAGTCTAGTTTGTCTCTTTCTTTTGCCGCAGTAATGGTAGTATTTTTTCCTTTTAGAGGTATTAAAAAGGTCTTAAAAGTCATTAAATGTGTACTTATGAAAATGCAAGGGTATCTTCATGTCTGGCTTGAATGGTCTTTTTCAAGGTGAAAACTCTGCAGTTATGTGGCAGATACACAGGCAGATGAGGGTCTATTGCTACTCACTGACCAGTGATGAGTCAGTTCCAGTTTGTTTTCAAGATCATCCACTTTTTATTCCAATATCATTCCTCTTCTCACTCAAGTTTCATCAGCTATTTGGCCTAAAACACAGTTCAAACCTGTGTCAATCTTTCAAGTGCAAACCCCCAGATCACTTTGAAAAGAGCAGACACTAGTATTTCATCAGCAACTCAAGTTTCACACTCAACTCTTCAATCAGTGTTGCTCTGTCTTTTATTTGAATATTTCACTTTGTTTTCCCCTAGACAGTTTCAAAGCTTTATCTGTCCACCTTCTTAATATAGCAAAGTACATACGTAGCATCAGTAAGTCAAAATGTAAAAATCAATCGTGATGCAAAGACTTATAAGGAGATGTAACACAAAGACCATTCTATATACATATGTCTATATACATATGTCTGTATACATATCATGACCTTCATTTCAGAGTTGACACTCTGACTGGACCAGATCTGATGAATATATCAATATCACTCCCACACACCAGTTTAACCCAGGTTTATGTCCTGTTCAAACAATGGCTGTTTCTCTCCTCAACATTCCTGTCAGCTGACATGGTATCAGATAGACTGTGTGCATATGTGTGTGTGTGTGTGTGTGTGTGTGTGTGTGTGCCAAACAGCCATGTCATATAGACTATAGTTAATCTTCGCAGACAAAACACTCACCAACTGCCACATACCTTTACCCTATACAGTATACTGTTCGCTCTGACCCTCTTTTACACACCCAGACACACATAAACACACATACACACACACTACTTGATACCATGACTGTGTCGCTCTCATCCCCGCTCTCACTCTTTCAACCCAGGCATATGTGTCTCTGTTTGTGATCAGACTTACACAAGTCACTTCACAAATAGCCAGCCTAGAGAATAAACCGCACATACCATCACACACATACACACACACCCACACACACACACACACACACACACACAGAACTGTGAGACAGATGCCTTTCAAGAGTCCGTATTCACAGATAGTCATTTACATCTTTCTCTCCTTTCACTTTCTATAACTCACTCTCTTTTTAGCTTCTTCCTCTTCTTTCATCCCCCTCTCCCTTTTCTGATCCCCCTTTTTTCCCCAGTTTCTCCTACTTCTCTCTTCTCCCTCTCCATGCTGTTCTTCTTCCATTATTCTCTCATCTCTCCTTTACCTGCCTTTCATTCATTCATTTTATTCATTTGTTCATGTCCAATTGCTGCTCTTCTTGTGTGTGTTAAGTGATTGTACATCTATTGCTAACACTGCGTGAGGTGAAGTTGTGCCCCATACCAGCTCCTAAGCATATGCGGTGTTGAGTGATAAATGGCGTAATAGTAACTACTGGAGTAATAGTAGACATTTCCTTTTTGCTTTTTTGCTGATATATACTTGTCAGTTACTTCACTAGAAGACCATGTATCTGATCAGATTACAGGGAGCACTGCGCCGTACATGGTTCAAACTAAACAAATGGAAAGATCCCAGATCTTTCTGTCTTTTCATCATGATGACAGTCACACTGCAGAAAGAGCTGCCTAAACCTGAATAATGCTCTGATTAGTGACTTAGTGAGCTAAGGATAGGTTTAACCCAATCCTTTTTGGCCTTAGAATGGTAGCTCACTCTGTCGTGAACTAGATCACCATGGTAACTAATGGGGGCTCCTCATGTGGCTGAGTACCTGTGCCATGCTGTGAGTAGCCATAATCGAACAGGTGTTGCAGGCACATTGTCAACAGTGTTTAAATTCAACAGGAAAAATTGTTTCTCACTCTCGACATACCACAATGTTTCCATAATGAGACAGAACAGATAAAATTTTGACCTTTTTATACCAAAAAGTCTATCTTCTGCATATGATATACAATATTCTGTGAAACATTATATCAACTATGTAGTGATGGAAGGACATCAGTTCATTTCTTGCTTCCAGTCAGTGGTTAAATGTGAAACACTGATACAGATTTTATTCAATTTCAGCTCCACTTTGGGTTCAAAGTTGTATCTGTAGCTACAGCTGATATTGTGAGTGACAGAACATAAAACTGTACATAGAGACAAAGAGAGAGAAAGTGAAGAGGTGTATTATGGGCATTTATTGGGCATCTAGGAGATGAAAGGAGGAGAGAATGGGGTGAGATGTGACTGGTGAGTGTGAATGTCCTCATTAAGAGGTGGTAATCCATCCCTTGATAGACACACACTCTATCCTCGGACAATCACAGATACTTGCACAGACACCCACACTCACAGATTCATGTGCATGCAACTGTTGTGTTGAGGGACACTCGAGGGACACTCGACACAACTGGTCACTGGATTGAACAGGCATTGATGTCAATCTCCCACACACGCACAGCTACACATTTGGGTGCTGAAATGAAGATATATGGTGAAGATAGTATATAACGAAAGCAACCCTTGCTCTGATAATGTATGCCACAAATATAAAGCACTTATTTAACTAAACCCAGGTTTTAATCTTAAGACAAAAAAAGAAAACTTTATATTGCAGTAATTAATTAATGTATTATTACTTATTTATTTTTGTCCTGTTATTTATTGCCACTGCTGTGCACTGCACTTGCACTGATTCTCGTTAATTTAGAATATCTGTTTTCTTTTGGCAGGTTCATCTAAAAGCACACATTTCTCCTCCTCAGTTCATTTTCGCTTCTTCTATTTTCCAGACATTTTAATAACTACTCAATATAAAACACCAATAGCAATAATAGTTGCTAGTACTGATCAGTAACAACATGACACCTATAAGCCTAACCCTTAAAAAATTAACAATTTAAGAGAAATCTGAAGGAGAAATCTGCAGTCTGATATCACTGGGAACAGGCTTCTTATTCACAGTGGATTTTCTAGAATGTCATAGAATCCAAAAGCGATTTTCAAGAAGTCTCTATGAAATTTGGGAGTAGCTGAAGATGTTACCAGCATATTGGAAGCTTTTTACAATAAATAAATAAATGAAATGAAAAATAATCCCAAAAAATATCTCAGAATGTATTTATTATTTTTCACTCATCCATTACTCCACTGTAGTAGAAACAAGAATACAAACATATGAAGAAACAAATAATTCTGTTGATCAATATTTCAATAAGCTGATTTAATTTGATGTTACACTGTAAACTCATTGTTCTCTTGGTAGGACATTATGTACGATGGCCATTCACTTGACACAAATCAGAAGCACTTATTTTTATAGGTTTGTGTGGGTGTTTGCATGACTTAAAGCATGGGGAGAAAGAGCAATTCAATGGGGAAATGTAAATAAAATGTATCCTTTTATCTCACATACTGTGGCTGTGGTTGTCTATGGATTACACTAGTGTGTGTGGGAATGTATGGAGAAAGCTGTTGTTCATAGGCTATTGTCACGCTGTTAGACATACCAGCTACAGTATATAGGACATCTACTATCCACACATTAGTTACAGTCATTTTCTTCCTGAGGATCCGTAACCTGTCTGTGTTTTCGCTTTTGTTACTTTATGCCACACTTAGTTACACACACACAGCAGCATAATTCTAAGGCGACAACCTTAGCCTCCATGTGTCACTCCTATTGTCAAAGACACTTAAAAGACCCAGTGTAAATAGTGTTAATGTAATATAAATGCAGGTTGTAGAATAGTGCATTTGGGGGGCTGGTATTATTAGCAGACTACCAGATTGGTTATGGTTGACAACTTGCTACTCTCAGCTAAGCACACTGTGGTTACAGTAATTTTACACTTGATTATCGTCGCGCTGTCTGCCTGCTGTAATTGACTTGCACTTAAACACTCATAAAACCCATATACACAAGTTTGCTATCTGCAGCCCCACTGTGTGTTTGTGCTTTTGGAGAGCCCCAGTCCTGGTGTATCCCTGTGTAGCAGCATTATGAAAACCTCATGTCTCTAATCTCACAAGAAGCACTGTCTCCAGCTCACATTCAACTGCCAACTACGGCTGGATTGATATGGCTATAACTGGCGGTGGGGATGGTGGAAATACCAGGAGTAATATTCTTTGATCAAAGCTGCTGATTGCTGATTTACTCCCTTAAAAGGTTTCTAATTTCATGCAAAATAAATAAAAAATTGTAAGGACTGACTGTATCCTCATGAGTGATGTATCTTATTTGAGTGGAAAAGACGGGAACAGAATTTAAACCATTGTGGGAAAACTAAGGCTGCACTTCTCCTGTATTTATTTGTTTCACTCTCTATTAGAGTTGCATTTTTGCATATGATGTGTTTAAGATGACAATACTAATTAAAAGCAAAGTAAGAAAAATTATTTATTTTTTTAGAAGCAAAGTAAGAAAAACTCATGTGATTTATAAATATATGAGTAGTGGTAAATTGTAATTACCTTAGTGATAGATTTTGTAAAAACAAATCTGATTCTTGTCCCTGTAATTTCACCTAAGCATGATGGATTTGCCTGTGTTTTTCTGGTGTACTAGTAAAGGACACAGCTGAATAATGACCATCAATCCAGAATTTATTTCATCATTCTCAGCAGTTCATCATATATCAACATCATGTCTGACTACGCACAAACCCCTGTGTTTTGGGGTCATTTTCTGCGGTTGGTTTGAAAATACATTTGAAGCTGTATTTTCAGATATCTTGTTGTGGTTTATTGATATCAAGATTTGGTGGTGGTGTTTCCAAGTGTAATAATTACAACTTCATAAGTAACTGATATGAAAGTAATGTTGGTGATGAAGGGCAGGAAGTAGAAGCAAAAATAGAAAAACAAAAATGAAAACAAGAGGAGTGGCCTGTATCAGTGACAGCTAATGTCTGACAAAACAAGCTTTGTGAATTTGACTTGTGTTGAATTTAGTTTTCCCTTGTGTTTGATTTTCAACATAAACTGTATATACCTGAATAGTCATTTAGTCTCCATCACCATCTGACTTTTTTCTCTCTCTCTCTCTCTCTCTCTCTGTGTGCGTGAGGGTTTGTGTGTTTGTGTGTGTGTTTGTAATTCAGTGGCCACGCCTGGCCTCTGTGTCTCGTTCTCTCCCACTCTAAATGAATGCATAATAAAATGTGACTATTTTTCTTTCACACTCACAGAGACATGAGGCAGTTTAATATGGTGATAAATAATGAAGTGGCAGGCATAAAAATTCACCTAAGCAATCATACACACCCACAAAAGACAGCAAACCTCCTGCACAAACAAATGTACCTCCCCTTCAAGTACTTATAGTTTTTCATTTCAACAAACAACAAAGCCCACAAGTTACAATGAATGAGGAATATATATGATTAAAACCACTAGGAAGGAAAGACAGAGAATGTGATGTAAGTTGCAAGAGATAAAGATTTGTGTGTCTGAAACCACATTGCTATCCCAAAATGAAGCCTAATAATGTGACTTATGAAATCTTTCGGTTTGTGTGTGGGTGAGACATGTATTACTACAATTGCGTGTTTGCAGATGCTCTGGCCTAAAAGGTTATTAGTCTTAAAGGTTTGTCATCTTCAGCTTTCTATTGGTTTACATACATGTCATCTCCCTTTTAATATGATGCACTCCAGTACAGCACCCACCCCTTTAGAACCTCTTGGGTGCATTTATACCTAAAAATAAAAAAAACATGTTTTCTACTAGCTGACAAAGGCAAAATACTTAACAGTATAAGTCAAAGAAGTACATTCAGAAATATTGCACTTATTCTCTTTTTTATTTAAGTAGATATTGAACATGTCTGCATTTGTTTAAACTCACTGTCTCTTTTTCTATTTATTCGTTCTCTCCCCCTTTAACCCCCCGTTTTCTTCTTCTATCTCCCTCTTCACATCTTGCCTAAAGGCAGGTATTAATTGAAGGGCCCTTATTATAATAGGGTCTAATTGTTAATCACACAGCCTTGTTAGAGAGCAGTCTGATTGTAATTACAGATGCTCGTTAGCCGGGGTTCTGTCATTAATTAGACATTGTGACCTTGGTAATTACTGCAGCCATACATGTATGTGCCTGTTCTACAGACATCCTTTTTGGAAATAAAAAAGAAGTGTTTGACTTTCATATGGGCAGCCATATAAATGTAATCTTTATAGTTCATTGTCCCTTGGTTGGCTTATTTCAATGGGTTGATCAAACATATTATCAATGTTATCAGTGTTTGGAGAGTTTCTTGTTTTTTTGTGAAACCAGAAAGTAATTCCTCAATGAAAGATGAGGCCTCTAACTCTGAACGTTTTGAGTTATCTTTCATCAGCTATTTAACAAGATGCATTATATTGAGAGATGGTTGAGAGATGGTGGATGCTTTTCTAAAAACAACATGCATTCAGTGTCTCTGGAGTAACTTCTAGTAAATTTTCAAGTAATTGCTTCTTCAGTAAACTTAAACAGCTTATTCAGGTTTAAGCCAATCCTATCTTATAAGGTTTATCCAAAGTAAGAGAGGTAGTCACGGCGAGCCATGCCATGAACGTCCACGAGCAGTCGAGCGGCACTGGCACGCTGTGAGTGTTTTTCCTCTCCACCACACAGCAGAGTAAAGTTGTTTACCTTGAGGACGTGTTGGAGGCAAGTTAGTCACAAACCACAGTAAGAGCCTGTCGCCTACAGCCCTTTTCAGCTCACTGTGGCTGTTACTGTTATTATTATTCCCTGCTACATTTAAAACTGATCTGCTAACCATATAGTGCAGAATATGTGTGTTGATTAGACATGTTTTTATTAAAGCACTGATAACACATGTAATGAAGCTCTGCTAAGTTGGTGACAAACACATTACACTTCCTATAAGTTCTAAAGGCATCCCGCCAGTTCACTAGTGGAAAGCTTTTACATGTAATGTGAAGCAGCAACAGCCGTAAAAATATTCAAAAGTACAAACAGGAACACAGGAGTGAAACTAAACTCCAAACCACTGAGACTCAGGTAGAAACCACAAAAGTACTGGGAGCTAAACACAGAGAGACTTTTAAAAACAGAGCTTTCTCTCTGGTCTTGAGCACAGACACACATGAGTTTAGCTGCCGAGGACGCAGCTTAGGGGAGGAGACCATCACGGGTTGGTTGTGGTCGGCCCTGCTACAGAGCAGGACAAAGCAGGCCTTAAAACTCAGGGGTAAAGACCTAGTTAACATTCCATAACGCAGGTTAGTTTCAGGGCATAATTTGCCACATTAACAGACTCAAACTCTCAGTAACTCCTGTTTTTGGAAGCCACAGTTCCAAAAATCTGGGACCTGGGAACAGATCTGAGAGCAGATCAACAACTTGGGTTTTATTCTCGTTGCTCTGGTCATGGGCTTCTTGTACTCACCAAAGTAATTGTTGAGATCTTGCAACCAACATGGCTTATAGACAGTTACGTAAGTCAAGTTGCTTTAAAATGTCTTCATCCTCTTTATTACCATACACTTAATAACCATGCCTATGCACTTGACAGAAGTGCTGTTTGGGGAAATTAGTGCTTATGGAAATGCTTGCAAAAACTGCTGTCTAAGATGGATCATTATTAGGGCTCACAACTTTGAGTTGGTAAACATGAATATGGTGCGTAGTTTAGTGGCATAACCTTACAGCACTTGTAGTTAGTTCAGTAATCAAGATTCACACAGTTACCTGACGCTACCACTGGGGGGCGAAAGTGTGTGACAGATGTGTACTACAGTTAATGTTCTGTGTAGTAAACAAAGCCAGTGTTCCACGACTAATTTCTCTCTCCCTCTTTCTTCTCTCGCCCTACAGGCACTTCCTCTTTAAGACAGGTACAGGCACCACCCCCCTCTTCTCCACGGCAACGCCTGGCTACACTATGGCAACAGGCTCAGTGTACTCTCCGCCCACCAGGCCATTGCCAAGGAATACCCTGTCCCGCTCTGCCTTCAAGTTCAAGAAATCCTCCAAGTATTGCTCATGGAGGTAAGATGGGATTGATTTTTGCCATCAGTAAAATGCAAACCAGTTTCTAGGGCTGACCCAAATGCTTCGAAGCTTTGAAGCTTCCGCCGTTGCCATTGTAACCGATGTCCAAATCAGTATTCAAATGCTCCTTTTTTTAAAATTATATATGCATTACCCCAAAAATCCCAAAAAGCCCATGAAATATAGGCCTATATATGAGCAAATTAGTTTTTATGACTATGGCTGTAATTTATTTGATGCGATTACTGTACATTTTGTAGCCATTTTCATTTCAATAAAAAGGAAAATCCTGTCTGATTTTTGTCAGAATAAAGTCAGAATTCTACTCAGAATTCAGTGTGCAGATCAGCTCCTCAGCTGGCAAGTTAGTAGTTGACTATTGTGTTTGTGTAACCTATCACTGTATTTCTTTTCTTTTTTTGGTCAACACATTTGGCATGGTTTTATGGCTGATGATAACAGTGTGCATTACGTCAGCTGTTTTATTCTGTCCAACGGCACTTTTGTACAACATCACATGCGTTATTATGTTTGCAAATTTCACACAACCAGAAACGCTTGCTGCTGACCACAACTCTGACTCAAATGTTAGCACACTAAAATTGTAGTTATGCAGACCACAGTTATTGTTTAGCTTTGCTGGAGAGCATCATGGGATGAGATGCTGGGTTGTCAGGATGTAGCATTTGCAGTGAATACTGGCTATTGTAAGAAGAGATGAGAGCAGTCAGAACTTGGTAGAAAAAATGGCATTTTCTAAGCTACACTAAAATGTTTGCTTCATTTTGTGCAGGAAACATTTGTTACTAAACTATGATCTGCAACACTGATGATGAAATTACTCATTAATTTCAGTCATTTTAATTACTCAAAAGGTCTGTTGTGTAGACATTATAGTCATTTGTAAATAGAGTGAATTGTGAAATACATAAAAAATGAAACAATTGTGAAGCTGCAACAATAAATCTAGAAGATTTTACTTTGTATTGTGAAGGTTATTGGAGACAAAACCAATACTGAAGAAGGTGACAGCAATCTTTTTGTTTTTTTCTCAGGTGTACAGCCCTCAGTGCAGTAGGACTCTCTGTACTGCTCTCTGTCCTGCTCTGCTACTGCATAGGTAAGACCACACACGCACACACACACACACACACCTTTTCGCTGTTTGTCTGTCTCTCTCTCCCCCTCTCTCTCTCTCTCACACGCGCAGACACACACACATTATAAAGTCAGTGTCGTAAATTTATGCACATACATAGTCTGAAGGGTTAGTTTGGCCCAGGCAAAGGATGACAAATGAGACTTTTATTTCTGCTTCCCCTGATTTGTCCATTATTAATCCCACCTCATCTCTCTTCCAATCTTGTCTAACTTCCTTCCCTCTTGGGCTCTCTCTGTATCAGCCGTTCTTGTACTCTTGTTGCTCCATGTGTTGGTTTTCACTCTGTGGTATGAGCCCATCAGATTACCAGACTGCCAGTGTTTTCCTTTCTCCAGGGCAGGCCTTATTCTCTCTCCCTCCCTCACCGTTGTTTTCCAGGATGTGCTATGGGTGATGTGTAGGTCGTTATGTCGGGCAGATTTTACAGTAAATTGTAGCTGGAATCCACCTTGGAAAAATGGTTTTAATGTTACAGTATGCTATGATGAATTGTTGGCAAGCTATACCATCAGAGTTTCAATCAAGAAAATGGGTCACATGATAATTTTTCCACTACGATGTTATTTTATCTAACAACAATAAAATATCAATTTAGGACTTTAATCATAATAAACCTGCGTAATAGTGATGACAGACAGGTATGTAGTTCATCAAATCATAGGAATGATTTGTGCATAGCAGGACTTTTCTTCCAGGGTGCTGATGAAAGCCAGGAATATTCTCAGAGTATTAACTCAAGGAGTTCATTGTCGGGTTTAGGTTTAGATGAACCTGACAAAGCCAGTGGTGAAATGTGTTATTCTAACATATAAAGAAGCACAC
This sequence comes from Oplegnathus fasciatus, assembly GCA_003416845.1. Classification (NCBI taxonomy): domain Eukaryota; kingdom Metazoa; phylum Chordata; class Actinopteri; order Centrarchiformes; family Oplegnathidae; genus Oplegnathus; species Oplegnathus fasciatus. The sequence continues at coordinate 471,626 of NTHP01000070.1, read as the reverse complement.
AGATTCAGCATATTAAATACTTCTCCCATATAGTTTTTTTCTTTTTCAGACATTAGTCATATGTGCAGAACATCCCCTTAAAAATGCCATTTTAAAACATCCTGCTCATACAACATGCATTTATCTCTTTAATTACCTTAGTCTCTTTCATGAATAAAAGGTACAATTTAACACATATTTAATGTTAAACTTTCCCTTTTGACAGACTTTGTATAAATAAGGTGACCCTTCCCTCACTACGATTTTGGATATATTTGAAACGGATACATGTATGTTAGGTCCAAAGTTAACTGTGGGTCATCTTACAATGTTAATATTTGGCATGTGTAATCACTGATGTTGGCAGCTCTGTAAAATGATCCTTTAAGCTACTGGACAGACTGAGCCTGGGTTATGCTACTTTATAAAATGGAAAATGTTTGGCTCTAACATCAAGTTCCCATATTGATTTCAATTTGGTTTGATTGTTGTGTTGCAACAATACTTTTGTGATAGACTTGAATGTGCACTCATCCACACTCCTTTTAAGCCATTAACCTCTTAAACCTCACTGGACTCACTGGAGGTGTCTGGCTTACAGCTCATACCAACAGGCGTTTGCATTTGCATAAAAGTAGTGGAGACTGTCCCATGGGGAAAGTCCCATGGTTTAAACGCCCTTTGAGAGGCTTTTCAACTCTGACAAGAATACATGGTGGAATACGCATTGTTTCTGGGCACTCAAATTTGACGGTTTTCACTTTTATCATGAGAATTTGAAAACTGAGAATAAGACCGACATATTTATAAGTGCAGGCTTCAGTCCTACAAGAAAAACAAATTAGTATTAGTCTTCAAAATCCCAATGGAGGCCTCGTATTTACAGCTGTAGTCATAAAAAACACTTCAGTGCTTTCCCTTCTTCCCTACATCGCTTTAAAACTGTCAGGGCAGTTTGCTCCTTGTTAGATTGTATACGAGCATTTTTTTAAAGCCCAGAGAGAAAGAGAGAGGAAGGAATTATAGAGCATACAGAGGGGGGCGTATTTTTTCTAAAGGTCATCGATTCCCACAATGAACAGAAGCAATTATGATTGGAGCTCAGATGGTCCTTGGACTTGGAGATCTCTTGCCTCAGGCTAGTCCGTGTGTGTGTGTGTATGTGTGGATAAATTTGTTGTTACATGCTCGGCTATTTATATGTATGTGTTTGTGTGTATCATGGGCTCTCTCATGCAGCATTGTTAGAAAGATGTTTTTTTTTTTCATTCGAAGCATCTGAGTTTTCTGGAATTTTATGATTCACATACACATATACTCTTGACACACACTCACATGAATCGGCATCACACACATGGATGAGATCCACGCAGCTATTCACACACAAGAGATGCACAAGAACACACATGTACGTACGTGCACACTAAGAAACATACACAGGTTTATATGGTCTGTTACACTTTGGTCCAGTAATCTGGACAGTCACTGAACACATTCTGCAGTGCACCATAAACAGGATATCCATAGTGGGGAGGAGATCATTTGGAACTTAGCTGCACTAGTACATGAAAAAATATTAAATTGCCCACGCCACAAAGGCAAAAAAGTCCTTAATGAAAACACATTCGTTAACATTAACATTTGTTTCACAAAAATATAAAGAATAAGACTTTAATTATCTTTTTTCTTATTTCACCCATAACAAACAAGATGAAAAAATGGAAACATACAAATGGAAAAAGAATAGGTCAGAAAATATCACTCATAAGACTATCAAACCAAGGCCACTGTTTAAAGGTGATTAGACTTCTTCAGTACCCAATTGAAGTTAACAAGAACACAGCAGCTTGCATGAAGTTTGTTGGTCAGCTGGCTTGCATATGGGATGATTGAGGGAGCTAGCTAGCACAATGACTAGAATAGTGTATTTCATCTTAGAATCAGAATCAGAATCTGATTTATTGCCAAGTAGGTTTACACATACAAGGAATTTGCCTTTGGTGTTTTGGTGCATAACAATAAACATAGTGAGAGAATAAAAATAAACAGCAAGTAAAAAGCAAATACTGCAACAGTCAAGCAACATAAATAAAATAGAAAAATCAACAATAAAAGTATAAAAAAATGTTATATCAAACATGTACAATATATCTGTTTTTAAAATGGAGGAGCTGTACCGTTTGTGCAGGAATGTGCAAGATATTGACCAGGGAATGTGCAAAAGTTCACTGCATGAAGTTTAGAGAATATCTGCAATGTACAGAGATGATAATCCAGAAGATGTGCGTTAATATAACATGTAGCGACTATCTGTTCAATGAGTAATGTTAGCTGACACATCACATAACAAGGCAAAGTTACAAAAGAAAATCCTACATCACTAACTAGGGAATAAGAACAAATCAGAGGTATGAAACGGCTATAGAAACATGTCAAGTTTTGTATCCTTGCAAATGCCCAACAACTCCGCCTTGCTAACGCTCAGACCTTCCCTCCTGGCACCCACCACCGTTTCTTTTTGAAAGTCTGTTAGATCACTCTCTAAGCCCATTCTCAATAAACAGTTGCAAAACATGTGGAAATGGACTAGCTGCTGCATGCATGCCCCTGTAGCAACACATACTGTATGCAAATATAGCAGGAAGCGGTGATTCTGGGATTGCTCAATGACAATATATAATAATAATATATAATGATAATAATGATAATAACTTTATTTATATAGCACCTTACAAAACAAAGTTACAAAGTGCTTTACAATAAAAACAGCAATAAACGCTAATAAGAACCAAAACATGTACAATATATAAAGAGGATAAAATAGTTACAATAAATACCATCTGTTAAGAAAAAGCCAAACGATAAAAGTGAGTTTTAAGAAGAGATTTAAAAGAGGTCACTGAGTTTGTCTGCCTGAGATCCCCAGGCAGGGAGTTCCACGGCTGAGGTGCCCGGACGGCAAAGGCCCTGTCACCTTTAGTGACAAGTCAAGATTTTGGAACCATCAGTAGGGCCTTGCTGGAGGATCTCAAGCAGCGATCAGGCTCATAGGGAGTTTGCAGATCACAGATATAGACAGGAGCCTGACCATTCAAGGTTTTAAAAACAAGCAATAAAATCTTAAAATGAATCCTAAAAATCACAGGTAACCACCTCTTTTAGTACAAGTTAAAAGCCTGGCAGCAGCGTTTTGTATAAGTTGCAGTCTTTGGATGTTTCGCCTGCTTATACCAATATAAAGTGTGTTGCAGTAGTCAAGTCTGGAGGAGATAAAAGCATGGATTACCTTTTCTAAATTTGCAGAGGAAAAGAATGACCTGATCTTGGTTAAATGCCTGAGTTGGTCAAAGCAGGACTGCACCACTTTAGTCACCTGAGCATCAAAAGACAGCGCTCAGTGAAAAATAACACCTAGGTTACACGCCTCTTTTCAACATTATCAGATAAGGCACCCAGAATAGAAGAGAGATTGTTACTGCTGCTAGTGCTGGGGCCGAAGGGGGCACTCCAAATAATAGTTTTAATAGTTTTATATTTCTGATTTGGAGTCATTCAACTGCAGGAAATTTCTGAACATCCAATTCTCGATTTCAGCAAGGCAAGACATAAAACAAGAAACATTGGTGGTGCCGGGCTTTAAAGGGACATACAGTTTTGTATCATCCGCATAACAATGAAAGTCGATATTATGTCTACGCATGATTTTCCCCAGGGGTAGCATGTATATAGTAAATAGGAGGAATAGAACCTTGGGGAACCCCACAAAAGAGAGGAGCATGAGAGTAGGAGGCATCTCCAAGCATAACATAGAAGGACCACATCACTGATACTAACAAAGTTTTTCAGACGGTTTATTAAGTTAGTCTAGTTTAGTCCAGCTTAGTCTTAGCTAGTCTTGAGTTTATGTATCCATATTTAGGTTCGTATTGACTTAGGTGTGAGTCTAGTCAAAAGAGGTAGATGGGCTGAGGTAGACCAGACTGGTTGGTATTGCTGCATTTTAGGTGGTAGATGAGAGTGGTGAAGAATGAATGGAAATGTCAGACATAGTTGCGTGTCGAGGTGGATGGTAGGAAGGGTAGAAGTGGTGAACTCTGAGCGGTGCAGAAAGCCGAAAAATGCCTGCAGGAACATGGATTCTAAGACTTTGTTTATGTATGGAGACAGATAGCCTGAGTGGAGAGTTCTGATGCAGTGGGCATGGAGGTCCGAAGTGAGGGACAAATGTTTTGGCATAGGACGCGGTTCAGACCTTTGATTAACATGATTAACATGGACACGGTGCCCCTCAGGACAGTTCTGTGAAGAAGTTAATTCCACTGATGTAGACCTGTAATAGAGGAAGATTACATCTTGAGAATGGAATGGGCGAATGTGATGAAGCTGACGAGGGTCAGGACATTGAGTGTATGGAATGAAAGGCTGTGGGAGGCATGGAAAGCTGTGAAGCAATTCCATCTGGTCAGATACGATGAGAGTGTTTGTGGAGCGATGCTGTTGAGGATGGCATCTTGTGAAGCGGTGACCAAATGTTCCAGCTGCGGGGACACATGAAGATGGTGGCTAAAAACGGTGCGATTGGAGTCAGAAGAGGGTCGGAGGCTGGTGCCAATCGTCTGAATTTCTGGAATGAGAAGCGAGATAGTGAGTGAGCAATTGAATTTTTGTGGCTCGGATGATGAACTGGTGCTGGGCCGAAACGGTGGGTATTGGCTGAAGGCACCACCATGGATCGCTGATGTAGATGTGGTCTGTGAGGCTGTGATGGCCGGTGTCAAGGTGGGAGGAGCTGAAGTGGCCAAAGAAGATGGGATAGGAAAGGTAGAAGCAAGAGAAGAGGAAAGGATGCTGGGATGGAGGGATGCATATGCTCGGGTTCATGTGAAAACAGAGTCAAAGGGGAAAGGAACGGATAAGGTGTGCTTAAATACTTTGTGCGGAAATGGGATGTGTTCAAGGCATGGTCTTTGTTCCCGAACGTAGTTCTAAAACCTCATAAAGGGAGTTTATATGCTAACAGGCAGGATTGTGTTAAGAAAGATACACACGTACACATATAAAACCTTCCTCTGTGACTAACTGAGCCAAGGTGTGCCCCATAAAACAAGGCCCAAATACTAATAAGGACCCATTGCGTCCTTATTCAGTAAACCCATTACAATGAATGTCTCTTTGTGACTCCCATTGGGGTCTCCAGTCTCTAAAACCAGTTCATCTGATTATTCCCATTAGTGTGAGTTAAAATAAGTTAAAGAATGAGGATACACTGCTCAGTTTTAATTATTCCAGGAATTAGCTTCTAAACTGAATTACCATGGGTCTGGCATCACCTCAGGAGCTACAGCATAATGATTGTAATAATTATCGGAGGTTGATTTTAATCTCTTATGAATCTGCCATGTCAGTAGTTTGTAGAATAACAAGGGCACAGTGTCAGAAATGCAGAGTACCAGAGGCAGGACTCCTGCTCTTAAGCATTTATGTCCAAAACATAGCTCAAATGCATATACATGGGTTGGTGATTGGTGTGGCTTAGATGAATATTTATATATCAGTAAATTTAAAGCAGCTCAATGGAACTTTTCATTTTGTGTTGATTTTGGCGGTCCCTTTGGACAAAGGCGGTAGTGTTTCACCCAACGTTAGGTTACATGTTCCTTCCGCTTCACTCTCCGCTGCAAGGAGACTACTTTGCCGGGAGGAGAGCGGCCGGCAGCTCCGGAGACAGACCTTCAGTTAGTGGCTGAAGCAACTTGAATTTAGCCAGAACAAGCCCCAGCAACGTCTCATCTGATTTTGTGGACAAATCCGACCCAGTGGAAGGCATTAAGAATAATTATATTAATATAATTAATATTAGAAACTAATAGAAATCTTCTCGCTGTTGGTGTCGTTTTCTCATGTAGGTCATATAGAGGCATCAGTATTAAACTGAGTTTCATAACTAGTTAAAAACTAAAAAAAGAGTGCTTTTAAATATGTCCTTTATGGAGGTGGTTCTTGATTTCACAGTAGTACTATATATTTAATTAAAAGGTGGAATTCTTCTTGTGCTAGATGTCAACTGTAATTGGAATTTCTCAAAAACTGATAAATCATGGTAAGTGAGCATTTCAAGTTCAACAAATCAAATTTATAGTAAGTATAAAAGCACAGTTTTTACTGTTACGGCCTGTAGTTTTACTCTTGAAGAAAATGACATGCTTTGCTAGCTGTATGGCTGTGCCTCCCATATCGTATCATCTCACCTGTGCACACATACAGCATCATACAGTTTTAAAAACCATGCTACATGTTTCAGAGCCAGCTATTGATCTTGGGTAAGCCACCTGCATTTTGCACATTATTAAAGTTAGCAATCTTGAGAGCTTTATAGCCCAATGTCTGTTGTCATGTACGTACACAAAGATATGAAGCAAGGGGTTGGGTGGTGTTAATTAATCACATCAGGTTCATAGATAATGCATATTTTGTGAAAATATTAGGTGTGATTAAAAAGGCTCTGCACACTTACATATTGTTTTTGCTCATTGTGGTTGATGAAACCTCTGCTCGCATTGACGTTGGGCAAAGCCCAGCTGGGAATTGCTTAACACTATCACCCAACATTTATATTGGAGGTTTTTTTTAAACCCCAGATTTCCAACATTTTTAAAATTCTTGCTTTCTACAATATCTCTGCATTGCAACTGCATTGCAATATGGTTAAAATTAGGGAAAGATCATAGTTATGGCAAATAAACTATGGTTAGGGTATGGTTTGGGTTAAGCAGCAAACCCTTTTTTTGTTTGCTAATTCCAGGCCTGTGACTAGACGAACATAGCCATCTACCACGCCGACCTCCACCACCTTAGTTTCAGCTTTACTACGTAAAGGGCGTAATACTTCTACAGACTACACTTGTCTTATACTTGTCATAGCAGGAAAGGCACTGGTGTAACTAATATTATTGATGGTGGCTACAGTCCATTTAGGTATTCCTTGCTATTACGCATGCTTCCTCATTGGACACTTTGGATGGAGCCAGCTATTAGTTACACCTGTGCTTTTCCTGCTAGGTCAAGTCAAAATGTCAGCTTTAACAAAGGTCTATTAAGTACAGTCTGTACACCCTCACACAGTCCTGAGATGTCCAATCAGGCAACATAAATGAAAACACATATACATGGATGTGTAGGGGTTTTACATTATGTGATGGGAGCATTTCTTCTTCTGTCAGCATTAATAGTTGCTACACATGAGTTCACACTCTTCAAGGAATGAGTCATTTTCAACAGCATCACCTGTGAATACAGCACTATAATTAAAACACAAAAAGAAGTGAAACAGTTTAATCTGCCTTATGCGTAAACAACATCTTATTTTCTTAACACATTTCCTTCCCTTAAAGCGGCTCATCAGGTTGCTATAGTCCCTCTCAGTGTGTGTCAGATTACCAGGACAGTAAAGGCCAGCAGTCAGCAGTCTCCTGATGACGACAGTAGTATTTACACTTTTGAGGTCAACACATTGCCTGGCCTACTAGAGCTGGCGCATGCTAGGTTGTTGATTCCAGTCCTGCTTTGAACACAGTAGGATAGTTCGTCTTCCATCGATCCAAGTAGTTGTCCTGCCGCAGGGATTTTATTAAAAAAAGCTTCCACAGGATGGTTGCCTGCACTGACTTCTCATCATAACTTCAAATTCACAAACAATTAATATTTATAAAGAATAGGAAATATTGGGCAATTAATAGCAAGAACCAGTCTTGTATGACTGTTACCATGGCCATTAATCCTCTTACTTTATCACACAGACACACACAGACACACATGCATGCGGGCTCCTGTCGATTAGCCAGCACTCTCCCATGACCCTTTGCTCCTGTCCCCACCAGGAGGGGTTGTGGGTAACGGGCTAGCACAGCACGATTCTAATTTAATGAGGAATGGAGGTGTGTATGTGTGTGTGGAATCAGTGTGTATGAGTGTGTGTGTTGGGCAGGGGGTGCATGCAGGTCCACAGCAGGGGTTTTTCTCTCTAAATGTTCCCAAGTTGAATCAGTAATTGGTCCTTGACACAGCTCTTTCTAATATCTGCTGTGTTAGGAGTCCAGTTCAGACTCCTCACGCGTTCTTCCATTTCTAACCAACGCAAACAGATTACTGCTTTTGATCTTTATAGAAGCACTATGTCATGTCATGGGACATGGGCCTCCTCACATATTCAACATCTAACTTCTCTCAGAAGTAAAATAATTGAGGATTTGCTTGTTTTATTTTAGTGTCCCATGGTAGTCTGTGTGCTTTGTAGAGGCTCTCAAACTTATTAGGGGAACACATTGATGGGCACATGATAACAGGCTTCAGTTTAGAAAGCTCTGTGAAAAGCACTGTTACTATGTTAATAAGCTCTGTGAGTTCCATTGTGTTAGGCTGAACTTAAGCACCTCTGGGGCCCAAAGCAGAATTGACTTTGTTCCCTGTGTCTCACTGCATAAAGTGTGAACTGTATGGTCATGAAACAGTACCAAGTCAACTTGTCAAAGTCAAACTGATAGGTAAATTAACTGTTAACTGTTTTGTTTAATATTATTGTACTGTAAGTGACACTGAAAGGTGGTAGCAGGTTGTCATCTTACTATAAATGCAAGGAATCCCCGTCTTCCTGTCTGTCTTTCTGTCTGTCTGTCCAACGAGATCTCATGGGATAGCATATAAATAGTACGTCACTTTTAAGGACATTTCATGCGTCATGTCTACGCATTTTACGCTTTTCACATGTCATTTAACGCCTTTGTTTTATGAGTTTTGGACATGCAGGAAAGGGCGAAGTCAGGTGACCTTCGTCAGTTGACCATTGTCGTTGTGGTAACAACAGTCAGGTGACCTTCCTCAGTTCGGTTAGGCTTAGGCACAAAAACTACTTGGTTAGGTTTGGGAACATATTATGGTTTGGGTTAAAATAAGTACGTTAGTTATGTCAGTTAAGTTACGTACATAAAATTAAAATTAAAATTTCTTTTTTATGAATTAATCTTCTTTCCAGTCCTCTTTCCCTGAAAACTAGTGACTTAATACTGTCTTGCACGCCTAGTAATATATGTTGTTAATGTTGCTACATGGCTTTGAGTCTTGATTCAGGTGCTGTCATGATCTTATTTTTTTGGGGGGGGGATTTGCTGTTTTTTTTGTTTTTTCCTTTGTTGTAGTTTCTTTTTTACGTTTATGTGTGTGTGCATTTTGAAAATCAATAACATTTATTTAAAAAAAAAAAGTTATGTACATAAGTTGAATTACGTTACGTCCATTAGCCAGCTAGCTAATATTCAGAACTCAAACATATTTAATCATGCACGACAGGAGAGTTATCACTTACCTGTGGAGAGCAGCCACCAGACTCCATGTCAAAGTGTCTTAACCCTAACCCCCCTTTGGATTTTTTTTTTAAACTAACATAGGAATGTTAGGTTTGGATACATTTTCCACAGGTCCTTAAACTTGTGGCCTTCTGTTTAATAGTGTTTATTCACGGTTTTGGTGAATAAACAGTACTTCTCTTTGTATTGAAGATCATTTTTCAATTTTTGCCTGAATCCAGCAGAATGAGACTGGAAAAAGTGGGCCATGCTATGTAATATCGATACGTCAGTGGAAACCCAGACAAGAGCTTACAGTATTAAATTGCAGCGTGTCAATTGGTTGGATTGGCCAGGCAAAGCAGAAAAACAAATTCCCTGTCTGCTGCTTTATTTTGTAAAATGCCTCATCAGCTCTGCAGATCTTCATCAGACAGTCAGCATAGTTCAGCAGACGCCATGCAAAACACAGGAGTGAATGAAAGTTTAAGGAGGGAGGTGTGATGGTGAATAGAAATTGGCTTTGGCTTTGGTTTACACCAATTTGGGTGTTTCTGGATACATTTCAATTGAGATGCAAGGAGAAGGAGATAGATAGCAGATGATTTACAAGCCCAAGGGCACACATGCACACACACACACACACATACAAACAGATAGAGAAAGAGAGTAAACATGTAGGTGGTTTAGTGAATATTATATTGTGCAATGTGATATTAGCTGCCGGTGGCTTCCCTTGATGTTAACACACTCCATTCCATCTTTCCCAGGGTGCTGGTGCATGTGTGTGTGAGAGGGAAACTGGTTGTAATAGTTGTGTGCGGCTCTATATTTGTTTATACTGTGTGTGTTTCCATATGGGTGTGCGTGCCATGTGTAGTTGCTCACTTAATTTGCCTGCCTAGCCTGAGAGCATTATAGATATTATTCATGTTTCAACAAACATACTGCTAGAGCTCAGTATGTCATACAGATATGCTCATACAGACCTATACTGTATATGTCCACATCTCTTTCTTCTTGTCAGCTTGTGACTCAGACACATTTTTAATATCATTTTTCCTCTGTTTTACTCTTTTTTCACCTAATCTTTCCTATCTATTTCCTCTTTATCCCTCCATCGTTTCCTTTCTTATTTTCTTTCTTCTTTCTTTTTCTTCCATATACTCCTTCCATTACTTCTGTTGTTCCCCATTCCTTTCGTCTTTTTGCATTATCTTCTCTTTGTCTTTCTCTCACTGTCCTCCCTTTCCCATCATTTTATTCCTCTCCTCTTCCTCTCTATCTCCTTTTCATTTTGCACACTGTATTAACCTCCCTGTTCCCCTCTTGTTCTCCTTGTTTTCTCTCCTGTCTCCTCTCCCTTTTCACTCCTCCTCTCTCCAGCTATGCACCTGTTTGGTCTAAACTGGCAGCTTCAGGAGAATGAGGGATATGGAGCATTTGAAAACGGAGGAGGGGGAAGAGATACAACTCCCAACACCTTTATGGTGTCCACAGACAATGGTGAGTTCCTACTTAAACACATCATTTTATCCTTTCTCCTGACAGGAAAGGCCACCAATAATATGACAGAAGTTGGCAAAAAAAGGCCTTTGCTCCAGTTAAAGTTTCTCTGTTTCGACCAGAAACATTTGTGATGCAGTAAGAAGAAAGCCATTTAGCTTCAAACAGAAATACAGAAGTCACTCTCGGTGTCTCAGGGAAACCTCAGTCTGTTGTAGTATTGAAATTTTACACACCCTCATGATGCAACACTTCAGACAACCCCCTGCCTTCTAATTATTAAATTCATATGCAACTAATGTGCAGTTGTGATTTACGTTCAGTGTGATGGAGATGGATAGTTGTACAAAGTGTTAGACTATAACAGTAGAGGCTGGGTTCACATATATAGTGGAAGATCCATTCAGTATGAACATATCTGCAAAATTCATTGGCACGTAACATTTTGTAATTACTGTATGTTGTCTGATAGGTAGATTTAAAAACATAATGTGAATGGCATTATGTTTCCTCCCAAAGGATTTTGCAGAATGGATGTACTTGAATGTAATTCGTTGTAGAAATGGTTACCAATAAAGTCAAGTCAAGTCAATTTCATTTATATAGCCCAGTATCACAAATCACAAATTTGCCTCAAGGGGCTTTACAATCTACACAGTATACGGCGCCTTCTCTCCGTAGACCCACGATTCAGGTAAGGAACAACTCCCCAAAAAGCCCCTTTAACGGGGAAAAAAATTGAAGAAACCTCAGGAAAAGCAACAGAGGAGGGATCCCTCTCCCAGGACAGAAGATGCAATAGATGTCGTGTGTACAGAATAGACGAACATGGTAAAATTACAGTATGGACAAAATTGATAAAAAAATGACAAAATTATAAATAGTTTGTAAACGTACATGAAGAATGTATCCAGGAGGATGTTGAGCAACTTCAGGTGTTGTCAAACAGATCTGAGGATCTGAGCCACATGACCTCCTCTGCACCATGGAACAAGGAGGACAGACAACACAAACACACAAGAGGCAAAACTCAAGCACACCATTCACACAGGCAAGGACATAGGGTTGGGCACTGGTTCCAAAGTAGAACCGTTCCAAAATTCAGATTTGAACAGCACAAATTGTGATCGTCTTGTAACAATCAAGTTAATTTAACAAACGCTTTGCTACAAAATGCTTTACAAGGACAGGACTGGACTCCTCTATTGTTACAGTAAGGTAACCTGAGTAAACCCCAAAATATTCAGGAAACCAGAAAAGAGAAACGGACAAAAACCTATCGATGTAAAGAATTAGGCTGCATTGTTCATAACATGCAATCAAGTTATGCATAAAGCATCCCTTATTTCTCCTGAGCCCCGTGGAAAGTTCATTCCGTCCGTACACAAAGAGCTCTGGCAACCACAAACATTTCAGCCAGAGCATACTCCAGCACCATTTCACTGGGCACCGACCTGGTGGCAGGCATTAAGAATAACTATTACAAACTAATAGAAATAGCCACATAGAGGCATTGGTATTTAATGGACTGTTTCATAACCAGTTAAAAACTCCATAGAGCAAGTTTAACAAACTTAAGTAAGTAAGTTTTTATAGTTGTTTAACTGCATCATCGTAAACTTTTACCTCTTCAGCTGTTCCAAAAAATGAACGGATGTTTTGCTGCCTTTTCATCTTTACTATTTAGGCTACTACCGGCAGCAACCAGCAACTTATAAGGTGGAATGTTTTCATGCATGTTGCTCAATGCATGAGTTGACGTCGTGAATCAGTCAACACACCTTAAATGTCAATATGACAACTTTTACCAGTCCATTTGTTTTTATTGGCTCTCTTGCATGACATACGCTTTAGTGATGATTGGATCTTCAAGCTCTTAGAAAATGTTTCAAGCGGATTATGTGAACTGCGAATATTCTGTTACCCCACTTGCCGGAGCGCACAGGAATGATGCTCCGGCAACACTACACTCCTGGCTAATGCGCTAAAAGAGTTACAGTTACAAAAGAAATCACCTATTCATCCTAGTTCCCAATTTCTGATTAGGTGGGCATGACAGACCTTTAGACACAACGTTATCCATACCGACAACAGGCAATACTTTATTTAACCTTACCTGATATGAAGTGTGCGCTACAAACACGACCATGTTTGATGATAGCCCCAGACCTTAATAAAGGCTTGGTTGGCTGGTGGAAGCTGATCTCATCCTGCCAATCAAGCCTTTATTAAACCACACACACCCATACATCAAGATCTTTTCTTCCGTTATTCTCTGTACCTTTTTTCTACCTGTCATTCACTTTCTGTTTAATGTCATTTCCTCATTGTCTGTCACTTTGTCTTCTATTCTTGCTCTCTCATTTCTTCCTTTCTCAGATCATCTCTTCTCTTCACAAACACAAAGCAACACAGCAAGATGAACCTGAAAGAGAGCAAGATGAGTGGTAGCACACTAAATGTCAGAAGCAGGATGTTTACTGGAAGTTAGGGCTAGGGTTAGGGTTCTGAATCTAAGCCTGAAAGTGTAGAAAGGGAAAGTGATAGTCTAAAGTCTAAAGGCTGCTCGGTGGCCAACGTGAGAAGACTCAGTTTAAAAACGTGGAGCCATATGAGCGAAAAGCATGTCAGCTTTCTCAAAAGATGAATGACGCTAAAAAGAGTAAAAAGCAGTCTGGTCAAGAAGAGAGCAGAATAAGAATCAAGAATGAAGAGGAGGAAGAAATTGAGCAGAGTTACCATGGTCCTCAATTGCTTCTGCAGGTGTTAAAAACAAAATGGTCTGCTCCTGTTATGACATTTCTGTGAGTGAGTGAGTGAGAGAGAGAGAGATAGTTAAGTAAATCAGGAGTTCTATTACAAGCCCAATGATAACAGTAAAACTGAGAGAGAAATAGAAAGGCCAGTAGTGTGAGTGTGCTGTGTTAGAAATAAAGATGGATGTGTGTCTTTGAGCTGGGCTTGAAGACTTATATTGTCATATGTTGCAGCTCATATTAGTGTAAAGAATGCGTGTAATGTCTAGACTGCCATAAATAGTACATACACATTCACACACACACAAACACACACACACACACACATATCTGAGTCAGTGTTGGTTTACTGCCCAGATGTCATGACTTAAAGACTGTGCAACTTGCAGGTTGGAGACCCCAGAGAATCAATTTGTAGGAAAATTATGTGGAAACTGGACTTTCATAAAAACATACATATACACTAGAGTAACTTCTGGAGTCCTTTTTGTGAGAGAGTTTTACCTTATCAAAAAAGGTGAATTGGACGTGACGTAACAAAAGGGAGAGCGGCCAATATGGTCCAATTTAACATTAAGAAGTGTGGATCCCAGTACTGGTTCTGACACCGAAGAGGTTGAAAATGTATATTCATATGATATATGACGGACCACAGCCTTATAATTATGAGTCTGCTAGGTGTCCCAGAGACCAGGAACACACCAGGGTTAGAAGAAATAACGGCCATAGGAGAGAAATTGCGTTGTGATATGAGAAAAACCATGAGAACTAGGCGAGTGACTGGCTAACGATAGGTAACACTGTGTTCATATCACAACATTGTTAAGTCTGCTATCACATATCAGGCTACAACAAAACTAGTGTTGGTCGTCCAATACTGGCGGGAGTATTGATTCTTACCCACAATACAAACTAATGCACAAGTTTCAGCTTGTATCAGTCGTATCTTGCGTTGACGAATATAATCTCACTCTACATTTTACGGTGTTTTACCTAACCCTAAATTAGAAGTTAGCAAACGTTAAAAGACAAGACTTACGGTGCACAGTTCATGTTTTGGTCAAGCTGAATCTCTGACGGATCTGTGGCCATGAACGTACTCCTCCCGTGGCAGAACCAGAACCAGAAGCTGCCGCTGACGGTGGACCTGCTGAAGCAGCTGTGTGAACTGAAGGAACCGCACCAGCTGACATCCCATCCTGAACTCCATCATATCACCGGGAATATATTCCTCCGGTCTAAAATGAACGCCATACACGACTGTGTTTTCGTTACAGCTGCAACAGTAAAATCTGTCTCTTCACCTGCACAACAGGCACTGGGCACGAGAGCTAATGCTGCTGCTTTTCCTGAAAACTGTGGACTGGACGTCCTGACAGGCTCGAGTTTGTGCAGTGCATAATTCACCATTCACCACTACCGAAAAAAGACGAACTGACTGAATTCACTACCACCTACTACCGCACGCTGAGCTGAGGCAGAGTCCAGGACAACAACGCCCTTTTGTTACGTAGTATGACGTGTTGTTGAAAAAAAGAGCGGTTTAGGAGCGTTGCTCAAAACAGCTACTTTTTCCTCTGAATTTTTGTCTTGTAAAACATATAAAATCCTGCATTAACTTTTCAAATCCTCATTTTCAGGAAAGGTAAGTTAGTACATATACATTTAGTAAAGAATTCAACCTGCACGTTGCTATTCAAGCTGTTAAAGTGTGACGTTTGGAACAGGAAAGGCCTATGAAATTACAAACTCAAACAGCAGTGGAACCATTCCAGCTGCATAGTACACACACAGGATAGAAGCTAAAGACAGAAGCTAATTTACCATGGCCAAAACATTACTTTGACTTAAAACTAATTGTTTTAGTAGTCTAATATTAACTGAACCTCTAGTTTGAAGTGAGTAATAAATGCAAACTCATAGTTTAGTAACCTTTTTGTGACTCATTCATTCACACTGCATGACAGCATATTACTGCATTACAGAGTTACAGCTCAGACTAATATCCAATTGATGTGGTCATTGATTTCCAAGTTAGCCATAATAAAAGCAGATAAATCAGTAAGAATGGTAAATACAGTTTGAATATTAAGGTATAATTCATTAACGTTAGCCTAAAAAATGTGTCTGGTGTTTATGTTAAGAGCCCACCAGGCACCCTTGTTCAGACAAAGCGCCCCTTACAAACCCATATCATGACTGAGCACAAAACAAGCCTGTCCGAGGATTACACACGTTTTAACTGTGTACCCAAAGGGTCCCCAGGATATCACACATAAACCAGGACAATGCTGACTTATAACCTAGCAGTTAAAATGTGTGCATGTGCAATGCTGTGTGCATTTGATGAATGCTAGTTTTGTTGTTTCCATTACAAATAACACAAAACCATCCTTTAAAGTTAGGCTCGGGTTTCAATTTAGACACTTAGAAAATATAATAATAAAAAATTATAAAAACTTTAATGACCCCATGTGGAAACTGGGTAATCAGATCCTGTGTGCCAGTATGTATTTTTCTTTAAACAAACATTCACATTGACAGAAAAAACAATGTCTGCATTCAAGATTAATCTTTTATCTGCAGATTTCAGCACTTCAGTAGAGCTAAAACTACTGCCAATACATCCTTTGTATTCAATTGTATTTTGTCCATTGAAGAAATACTATTACATGGATGAAAAGCTGAAACAAATTTATTTACATTTCCTGAACTCTCTGTTTTATCTGTTTTTCTCTCTGCAGGCAAAATGTTTCTTCTAGAAAACAACACCATAGACACAGGAGAGGTGGATGTGGGGAGACGAGCCATACAAGATGTCCCACCAGGTTAATCACACACACACATGTTATCATATTTATTTTTATTGAAACGGTTTTAGAGAGGTTCTGATTCAACTGCTTATTCCTTTTGGAGGCTGCAGCTTATGGTGCTGTTGAATTGTATTGTGTTATACTGAGAGGTGTTTTATTTTGTCCATCCCATTTACATCAGTGAGGGTAGACTAAATAACAAAAACATATCCTTGCGTCGAATGTGGGGCTACTACAAAGAAGAACTACAGTAGACATCAAACAATCCATTTACTATTATTCAACTATTGATCTTTATTGAGACATTATTATTTACATACTCTTTGAGCTTCTAAATAATTATCAAGTGGTTTTACAGATTAAATACAGTGAAAACTGCTTATAGTGATCACGGTTACAGTGATCAACTGCTTATGGATCAAAAAGCTTGGGACAGAATCATTCTTATACAAATGCTGTTTAAAAAATTTGCTTATAGTAATCAAGTAGTCCGCTTAAAGTGTTTATTTTGGGTCTTTTCATACATGACAACATCTGGAAAACAGATTTAAAACTATGGTAATTCTATTTTTTTATTACTTTACTCCCATGATGCTTTGCCTTGCGGTAACCCATCTGCTTCCAGCTGGCTACCTGAGGCTGGTGCGGCATGCACACTAAAATCATGACGGGAAAAAGAAAGTAATTTTCTCTCAGTGAAAAACATAGTCGGCAGAAAGTGTCCAGAGGAGCTCAGGTTCAAATAAAGCGGTTGTGAAAAGGTCCATGTATTCACTGCATTGAGTGAATGAAGCACCTGTTTTATGCAACGTTACCATGACTAACTGACGAGCCAGGCTAAAGCCAATTGAATTAAACAAACCAGAGGTTTCCCAACTACAGGTTGGAGGACCGAAACTGGAGAGGTGACATCCGTGCACATTCGTTTTCTGTCTCCATCATTAGCAGCTGACTGTTTCTCGTTTGAGTAGACTGCACAAGGTAGCCTGAGGAACACCAAGTTTCACTGCTACATCTCGTTGGCTTATTTTTTTTGGCTTCGTTTGTCATAAGCTTCGAGGAGACTTCGTTTTTCATTGAGAGAAAATGACTTTCTTTTTCCCATCATGATTTCAGTGTGCATGCCGCACCAGCCTCAGGTAGCCAGCTGGAAGCAGACGGGTTACTGCAAGGCAAAATACCATGGGAGTAAAGTTAAAAACAATAGAATTGTTGTAATTTTAAAAATGTTTTCCACTGGTTTCCACTGTATAACACTGAAATAACTGAAACCAACTTAAAGGCTTTCCAAAGCTATTTACTATAATGAAGCATATTTGTGCTGTAATAATTTAAGCATGCCAGTCTGCAGCCCCTCTTATCTCTCTTGCGCACTTTTTTTTAATATAGTGTTGAAAAGTTCTCTTTTTGCAACATTTAATTACATAACATATGCTTAAAGGCATTTAAACAACGTTTGTGTTGGAGTTTGTGTTATTCTAAATTTTGACACTAAGATTTTCATTTTCATTGCAAATGTATATTAGTTGCCAGTCTCCTTGATTACTAATAATCGGTAAAGGTATTAGCTCTGAAAAAGCCATCAGCTGACCACTAATTTAAATCACTGACTTGTTGTTGTTCTTTATCCAAGGTGTGTTTTGGAGGTCCCAGCTATATATTGACCAACCGCAGTTCTTGAAATTCAACATCTCCGTCCAGAAAGATGCTCTTGTTGGGGTGTATGGACGCAAAGGCCTACCGCCCTCACACACACAGGTTGGTCTCACAAACACATGCATGTGCATGCACAATTAAAGTTAATTTATTTGTACAGCTCAAGCAAGTCACAAGGGTAACTTGGCACTTTCACTTTAAATACGGCACAGTCTGAATTGAATAACGTCAGATTAATCACTTTAACAGATACATGAATTCAGCAATGTTATCTACTCCATGTCTGAATGGGGCTTAAACCACCAAGCACCACCGACAGTAAACCATGTGAGAATATGAGGAAAAACTCCCAACAGAACCTTATCTGCAAAAGAAAAATGGAATAAAGCTTGTGCAAATCAGAGAGGGATCCACCTTCAGGATAGTTAAGCGTGAAATAGATGCTATGGAAAAACTGACAGTAACATCGGTCATGACACTAGTATAAGATGCCATATGAAACAAAGAACAATATGATACGGCAAAGAAATGGGCACAATTGTTCACAGAACCTAGGGCAGCACCTGAGTCTACTGCTAAATAAAAACCCTGTGTTGAAGATGGGATTTAACCAGCACAAACTTCAACAGAAGCCAGAGAGGTGTTTGCATCTGTGTCCCTAGAATGAAATCTTATCAAATCAGATCAGTGGCCGCGATTGTTTTGAGATCTGACATAGCGTCAAAGAAAGCCTGTTCTCAACCATCCAGAATACTCTAGCCTTTCTACTTTTAATGAATACCGAAAGTGCTGAAAAAATTCTGCCTTCCAAAATGTCAAAACCCCAAATCCCCTTTGCGACTTTGCAAGTATGTCTAGGTCAAGTGCTTTATGGATTCTTAGTTCATAATGAAGCAGATAAGCTTCTTACAAATCTAAACTATCCTTTTAATGACTAAACTTACATCTCTGTGTGGTGAATCATGACTTCTATCAAAGGACTAATCCACTTATCTGTAAAAGACAACTTCATACAATGCCACCCCATCACAGCTCAGTGTAATGATAATGGACTTGTGTGTATGTGTGTGTGTGTGTGTGTGTGTGTGTGTGTGTGTGTGTGTGTGTGTTTGTGTGTGTGTATGTCCTTGTCATAACCTAATCCATCTAAGTTCCCATTATTTCTTTTAGTGTGGATTTTCAGTCTTGTTGCCGTTGTGTAACAATTCTTTTAGATGAGAAAAAAGTAAAGCATTTACTGTAATTGTAGACGTGTGTTACAGTAGCATGAGCTAATAACCACATATGATGCTACTGTAAATGTCTCTGCGTTTGCCTAAGTTTGTAATCAAATGATTCAAATATTATTCAAACAGAAACATGGACATGAGTAGCCCGGTTGTGATCAGGTTTTTTGAGTGTCCAGTTTTTGTGTTGCATGTAAACATCATATCATTTTCAGAATAACTTACTCCTAAGTTATAACTTATACGTAAGTTATGACTATAACTATGGATCTATGAGACCGAACGATGACCGTCACCATGGTCTTCACATTGAATGGTGCCATTCTTTTACCTATCCTCGAGACCTTATAACAACAAAGTCATGTGACTGACCTTAGGAGGCTTGGTTTGCCTCCGGGTAAACATGCCTCCTCTTCTAGCCTGGAATGCCTCAGCCCATTCTTAGCAACAAGAGATGGTGACGGTCAT